>NW_025906731.1:41625-142176 GCF_018835915.1 Vigna umbellata
CATGAATTTGAAAGCACAACATACTTGTATTTGTCATGTCTAATTTGTAAAACACTATTAAAAAATCAATTTATCATTATTATGTCGATATGATCTAAGAATTCTTTGTTAGTGTATCAGACAAAGGTGTGTCATATAATAGCTTGAACCAATCAAAATATAATAAAAAATTATATATTATTTATAATTTCATAAGTCATACGCAAGTTTTTTCGTTTGATGGATGTTTTTATTTAGACAAAAGATTGATGAGCTTCGTCTCTTAGACTATTAAGCATAATCTCTTAAAATTTTCTTATCTTGAGGTGTTTCTTATAATAACACTATTAAAAAATCAATTTACCTATGACTACTTATTGGCAATTCACATTTCACTTTATATGATAGTCTCATTCACAAAATACAAATTTATACTTATACACATTTATATATGTATTTTACAAAATTTAAAGTTTAATTATATCATCTAAAAGGAATTTAATCCTCTAATATAGTGTATAATGGATCAACATTGAGTAGTGAAAGTAATAGTAATTGGTGTAGTGATAAAAGGTATTTGTTGTTCCATCTAGTAATGTTATCAAGGATGACTTTTATCCTCTGAAGATCATTGTATTGTTTTATGTTTCATTGTAGTCCTAGAAATCTAGCATTTACGACTGCAAAAAAATATCAACCTACAGGGGTGTCATATGCATACATATTCAACAAATTTTCATTAAGAAGAAAAGACATAAAACATAGAAAAGAAAAGAAAGTGAAAACAAATATAAGATAATAATTTGTATGACACAGATAATGTAATATAATTATATATACTCATATATGATTATATATAGAATCAGACTCACTTATTTAATTCTCGTGCATAATTTAAACTATGTAGCTAGTAAGCGTAAATAAGATTCAATGTAAGAGGCTATTTAATATGATTATAATATCACTTACTTAAAATAGTGTCATACTAAGTTATACTAAGATCACCCAATTTAGGTCAAAATGCCAATTAAAAAAAAAATATTGAGGTATCTTTCTAACGCTGAGGTTTTGGTTATATAAGTAGAAAATAATTTAATTGTTAAGTCTAAAAAGATGTGGTTTTTTGAATTAAAGAGTATGGAGTTAGATAAATGTTCTAATTGTAAATAAATCACTACTCCTTTAAGAAGTATAGTTCTTACTTCTTAAAAAAAAATGTCAGAGTTTCTTTAATTGATACGTTTTAATGTCTGTGATGTTAAAACAAAACCATTTATGTGTTTAAATGTTTTCATGTTGAAGTTTAATCAAATAACATTAAACAGAATAATAATTTCAAAACAACATAGGATGAAAAGATAAGACTTAAAAAAAAAATCCCCAACATTGAAAAACCTTAGAAAAACACTTGGAATTTTAGGAAACAGAAAAACAACTAAGTCAAGATACCTAGACGCAGTGATAGACGTCTAATAAGTCAAAAACATCTAAGAGAGTTGAAGCTAAATGTGTAAAGCTTATCATACCTAAAAAGTATTCCGTTTAGCTCTCGAAAAAACAAAACAATGTCAATACCATGTCATTGACAAAACACATTAAAAGACTAAAACTTAAAAACACCAAAGATAACACAAAAAATGCTAAATGTAGTCTGTCTAAACAAGTAAAATAACAAGAAGCGTTTACACATAGGCTAAAACATTATTTTATACAATGATGAAGTCTTTACTCAACTGCTTGTTATCCTTAGAATAAAAGCTTAATTGTCAAAAACTATCTCAATGGTAGAAAATAAAAAATCTCTTGTTGTTTTGAACAAACATTAAATATCATTAAATGTTTAACGTTCAAAAACAATAAAAATGAAAAAAAAAACATATGTTGTATGTACAACCCACTCTGCTATTTGCACATAAACTATTCACGCGTCTACAAACAAAGATAATAGCGTGTTGAAACATTTTTAATCTATTAAATAACATTAAAATATGATAAAAGTCCAGCATCATCTGATCAATCTAGTAAGTCTGTAAGTGTTTGACAGATACAAAGCATGCAGCAACAACAGTATTTTCTTCTGTTGATTACTGAATGTTGTAAAAAAGTGTGATAAAAGTTCACAATAGTTTGGTAAACAACTAAATTTACAAGCTTTTTAACATATGAGAAGGATTAAACTTCAGTTTAAATACTACAACATTCTGCTACATTATTTTGCAAAATTTGTGCAGAATTGCTACTGTTACATTGTATATGATTCATGTATGTATACAACTTTCTGATAACGACCAACATTTAGAAAAACTGCAAAACTTTACAAGTTTATAGTTCACATGTTTTGCTTTCTGCGATTCAAGATATGTTCAAAACAAGACACATAGCACAGTATTTCCAAATGCAAGCCCAGATTTATGTATCCACGAAACATTTGTCCACGCTTTGTGTAGTTTTCTGTAAGCTTTCCACAGATCTCCTCAATCCCAATTTCAGATCTAAATCATGTCCTAAACAAAAGAGAAAACCAAAATGGTTTAAGGTCAAAAAGCTAATCAAGATTTACATAAAAACCTTAAATCCAGAAGATATAAAGCTAGAGTGTCAATGTTTGACATGATAATTACAGTAATTAAAATGAAGTGAAAACTATGATAACAATTGAAGAGAAAATCATTAAATTCATATATGTAATAAACCAACTAAAGTGATATATGTTAGAAAAATGAATGAAAAAGATGCTAAATTAGTCTCAAATTTGATTGAAGCTTCCTTCACCACAAAATAGAAAAGATCAAAATAGCCATGTTTCAAAGCTCATGCACACCCTAGTGAGTGCATAATGATATTTGTGGTCACTCACATGGGGTATATATGACCTTTCAATCATGGTCTACAATCACCTCCTTTCAATTTTCATGGCAAAGGAAGCTCCATTTTGACCCATTGAACACTTATCACATCTTCTAATACTAGTTTGAGATGAATGAAAGTGTTTTACTTGGAATATGAATGATTTTAGCATTAGTATGCCTTGGATTATATAGGCATCAAAAAGAAAATTGAATTTGTCGATGCATCTTCGTAATTGATTTAAATTAATTTTTATACATGTAATATTTAAAGCTCTTTTCGATTCTTTGTGCAAGTGACTTCAATGAGCATTTAATATTTAGGTTGATGAAGTTAATTTTTCCTTAAAACAAGTTTAAAAACAACCATGCATATTAATTGCTTTTAAAGGAAAAAAAGTAATAAAGACATGTGCATTTAATATTTATTTCCATTTAATGAAATTAACATATTTAATATTTTTGACAATTGATTATTTTCTTTCAAAAGTATTGAACGAAGGTGGTGAGAAATTTCTTATATGGAAGACAACTAAGATTTTATTAATTAAATCTAGTCTTATAAGTCTTCCAATAAATGTTTTTCTATTTAAATATTAATACCAATTAAATTAACGTAGTATAGTAAAAGAAAAATGTTGTAGCTTCTTTCTTGAAATCAATTTAGTTCTTATCCAATAGTAAAAAATAAATTAGAATTGAAGTTGAGTAATTAAAATTGGAAGATTTAATTTTAATTATTTTATTTGCATGATTATCGAAATCCAAATTGAACATGATTTCAAAGAGTACAACTTTTCAAACTTATGTTATATTTAATTAGTAAATTAAATTTTAAAAAATTGCAAGAGTAACATATACATATTTAAAGGAGTATGTGTCACTATAAGAAAATAATAAAATACCAATCACTTTTAGAGATAAAAAATAATTGATGAATTTATATATACAATTTAAAAATTTTTAAATATTACTATCTAAGACATTATTTATTATGAATAAAAAAATATTATAATTGGTTTTTGAATTTGAGTAGTAGACACTAATTTTTTTAGTAGCTAAAATCTTGATAGTTAATTTAAGAGTTTAATTTACATTCTAATTCACAAACTAATTATAATATTTTATTCATAATGAAGACTATATTAAATATACAAAAATTTAGTTTATAAATTAGTATCACTATAGTAATTAATTATTTTTTGTCTCTAAAATCAGTTGGTGATTTTCTCATAGTGTGTGTTGAGTTTGATACAATTTAGGCAAATTCATTATCTAATTCACTACAAAAAAAAATTTGGGTTAAATTAGGTTGAGTTTTTATTTTTTTTATATTAAACTAGTAAGGATTTGATTAATTGTTTAAGAGTAAAAGTGGAAAAATTGAGATGATATATATATATATATATATATATATATATATTATTTAAGTACGAATCTTATAAATAGAAAATGTTAACTATTCAAACTTCATTTTAGAAAGATAATTATTTTTCTAAAACACACACTCTTATTTTTGTTTATCTTATCTTATATGTTTGAAAGATCTATTTATTTTTGAAGAGTAGAACCCACCTTAGGAATTTTGGTGGAGAACAAAACAAGCTCTTACTTATTCCTTTTCTTGGAGTGTGTGTTTATATTTGTGTGTGTGTTCGTATTTGTGTGTATCTCGTTTCATTGTAGTCCTAGAAATCTAGCATTTACGACTGCAAAAAAATATCAACCTACAGGGGTGTCATATGCATACATATTCAACAAATTTTCATTGAGAAGAAAAGACATAAAACATAAAAAAGAAAAGAAAGTGAAAAGAAATATAAGATATTAAGTATGACACAGATAATGTAATTATATAAACTCATATATGATTATGAATCAGACTCACTTATTTAATTCTCGTGCATAATTTAAACTATGTAGCTAGTAAGCGTAAATAAGATTCAACGTTAGAGGCTATTTAATATTATTTATATATCACTTACTTTAAATAGTGTCATACTATGTTATACTAAGAACACCTAATTTAGGTCATAATGCCAATTAAACAAAAATAATGAGGTATCTTTCTAACGCTGAGGGCTTGGTTATATAAGTAGAAAATAATTTAATTATCAAGTAAAAAAAGATGTGTTTTTTTTTTAATTAAAGAGTGTGGAGTTAGATAAATGTTCTAATTGCTGGTACATTTTAATATTTGTGGTGTTAAGACAAAATCGTCTAAGCACCTAAACACTCTCATGTTTTGAAGTTTATTCAAATAACATTAAACGGAATAATAATATGAAAACAACACAAGATGAAAACATAAGACTTAGAACCAAAATTTCCAACATAAAAAAACACTTAGGATTTTAGGAAATAGAAAAATAACTAAGTCAAGACACCTAGACGTAGTACTAGACGACTAATAAGTCAAAAGCGTCTAAGAGCGTTGAAGCTAAATGCGTAAAGCTTATATAGTACCTAAAATGTATTCAGTTTAGTTCTCGGGAAAACAAAACAATACCAAGACGATGTCATTGACAAAACACACTAAAAGACTAAAACTTAAAAACACCAAAGATAACACAAACAATGTTAAATGTTGTTTGTCTAAATAGGTGAAATAACAAGAAGCGTTTACACTGTTTAAACGGTACCATGAGCTAAAACATTACTTCGTCCAATGATGAAGTCTTTACTCAATGCTTAGTATCCTTAGAAGAAAAGCTTAATTGTTAAATGTTAACTATACAGTAGGAAATCAGAAAACACTTTGTTGTTATGAACAAACATTAAATGTAATTGAATGCTCAACATTCAAACACAACAAAAGTGATAAGAAAAAAACATATATGTTGCATGCACAATCTGCTTTAATCTTTGTAGATAAGCTATTCTACACGCATCCATAAGCTTCAAATCAAAATATTAGAAGTAGACGTTAGAGACAAAAGAGATATTCACAAAATGTTCATCACTTGAAGCGGTGTGCAAAAGAACGTACAACCTATTTCAAGCAAAGTACTCAAAAAGCATGTCTGCTTTTGACAAGTTGACTTTATCCAACGACTATTATACACAAAGAAAGAGAAAGCAAAAGAATCAAGGCCAAGAGTTTAGTCTAACGAACATTTGTCCAAAAAGCCTTTAAATAAAAAAGTCTTTGAAAGAAAAATCAGGAGGATAACATACAACAAAATATTCATCCTAAGAAGCGCTCAAAAGAGAAGTAAAGGAAAGAGCTAAAGAAAAAAAATATCAAAGCAGAAAAAGAGAAGAAGAGAAGAAGAGAAAAGACGAAAATAAATACTCTCGAGCTTCAGTGTTACATTGCTTAGTGATTGTAAGAAAGAGAGAAAAACATGTGAGTGTTTAGACTGCGTTGTATTGTAAACAAATCCTCTCTACGAAGGTAATAATCTGAACGACTTGTAAGCAATCTTTGATTGCAATTCTAAAGAGAATCAAAACACTTGTTGAACTCAGTTGAGTTAAGGAAATTTAGGCAATGTTGCTTAGTATCAGGATTGGTGCGAATACTTATCCAGTCTAGGTTAACAAGTGGTTATTAGATGACTGTAGACTAGGAGTGGTGATAATACTCATTTAGTCTAGAATAACAGGTGGTTATTCATTGACTGAGAAGACCAAGAGTGGTGCGAATGCTCAGTTGTAATCTTGTTGAAGATTATAGTGGAACCCTCTCCGGAGGAGACTAGGTGTAGCTCAGTTGGAGTGAACCAATATAAAATATATGTGCATTCATTTCTTCTCTTGCCTAAACGCTTCTCTTACAAAACCTGTAGTTTTGTTTTTATTTCTAAATACAAGAGCCTTCCAAGCTAAATGATTACTCTTTAACAAAGGAAGTTATTACAAACTCTGCAGTGTACATTCTAAATAGCACGACAAAAAAAATTCTTGTTATAATTTATTTTTAGGTTGAGCCTCTAAGCGTTTAAAAGAATATCATAAAACTTGACAACATGCTATATCATAAGGGTTGCGAAAAGAATTTTTCCATTAACATTATTCAATCCCCTTCTAGTGTTTTTTATGTACTTCATGTGGTTTGTTGAAGGTTGTAACACCCTAAAAATTCTAAAATTTTTAAACATTCATATCACTATTTAGTGGTAACAAAATTCATAAATTATCTATAATAAAACCTAAGAATAATTTGTAGTTTTTTTAAAACATAATGGATACTTCTCTCCAATTCTATGATATAATCCATCACCTACGATTCCTTCTATTCTAGGCCTTCGGTGACCTTTTCCATCTCCTACTCTACTACCACCCTTGTTCTTATCTCTACTCACGTATAATTATAGGATTATTGCAGAAAAAAAAAGCAAAGAAAAAACATAAGGGTAAGCTAATGCATATAAAGAATAAACTCAATATAAAAGCAATAATAATTTATTATAAAGATTATCAAAACATATTTATGAAATAAAATCAGTTCTTAGCTTAGTCTTTCTCAATTTTTCCTTATTGTCACTATAATACATGTAGAGCATATAATCTTTATCAAAATCAGTCTCACTATGTTCTTATTCCAATTCAACCATACCATTATAACCCTTAAGACTTAAACAAACTCTCAAATTATTTCGTTTAATGAACATTCTCATTAAAATTTAGTCTAGAAGCACAAAATAATTCATATTCATTAAAAAACAAACAACAACTATCCAACGTCAGCCCACCGACTCTATCCAAACTTTCAAGTACATTAAGCCCAAATGGCTCAAACATAGAAATATGTCTAGACACTACTTCCGAAAGACGTATTGAATAGACTTGTGAAACTTTGCACTTGTCATGCTTGCTCCAAAATCCTCCATTGGTGTTCCATCATTCAAGACCAACCTAACCTTCACCTCCCGCCCAGCCCGAAAATAGAACCCAGCCCCCCTTCTGATCCATTCATTTCTGCAAGCAGGGGGGATCTTTGATGCTGTCATTTCGAAATGTCCGCTTCAACCGCAGTTTCACCTCCCAAAAAGAAAAGTTGGCTTGACGAGTGCAGATGCAAGGAAGTGGGAGCAAGATAAGCGCGACGGTTCAAGACTTAGTCGAGCGTTAGCGAAGCTAGATTTACCGAGAGACTTCGAGTTAGCGAAGCGCTATAGTAGCGCCGGCCGAAGCCCTATGTGCTAAAATGTTGAGCCAAGGACGCTCCGCCTTATCTATAGAAGCAATCAACCGAGTGCACAAACGGACGTCTTGCAGTGCACAAACGAACGTCCAACCCCAGCCCTACCACAAAACAATTCAGGAGGTGGTCGTCGCGGACGTCTGACGGGCACGTGGGACGTCTACGTGGACGTCCGAGGTGTACACCGGACGTCTAGATAGGCGTCGGGCTTGACACATCGGATGTCTATATACACGTCCGATGTGGACCCCTGACGTCTGAGTAACGTCACCCACAAAGACGTCAGGGGAAGGTCAGACGTTAAAAGGCCAAAAGAACGGACGTCTAAAGCCCTTTCTGCTCTAGTGCCTTTTGCACATTTCTTTTTCATTTTCTCTGCTTTTTCTCTTGTTCCTCTCTTTGTCTCCATTGTCCAACACCGTCACTACGCCTCCAACATCGTCTTCCATTTTCACGACCATCATCACTTGTTCAAAGCTATTATTGAGCATGATTCTCTACCGAAACCCTTATCCGACAAAGCTTTCAATGACCAACACAAGTAATTTTTCTTTCATTTTACACAAATACACATTGATTAACTACTTTAAGTATGAATTTATTTCATTTTGACTGATTGATTTCATGCACATGTACTCTTTGGAGCATAGGCGCTTTCTCCTTTTCTCCCTCACCGACGACAACGATATATTTCGGTGCCAAACTCACCTTCAAGGTTAATTTCATTTTGGATTTTTAATGATCTTTCATTTTCATTTGTTGAACTTGTTTGTTATTCATATACCATATACATATACATCCAAACATAGGGTAAAACTGAGAGTATATTCAAAAAAACTTCAAATGACCTGAAAATTTGTTCACGGTACCAAAAAATCATGAAAAGCCCCCACAACAAATTTTAGATCAAAATTCAAAGTGTAAGTATGTGAAATATTTTTGCAAAGTTTGAAAAAAATAAAATAAATTGATGAAAAATAGAAAATGACCTTTTTTTGAAAATCTAGAAGGAGCAATCGACTTTGCAGGTTGCTATGGTATTGAACATTTTTTTCTACTTCAAATCGATATATAATAATGTCAAATTTGTCAACCAGAAAAGTTATGGTCGTTTAAAGATCTGACACAATTGACTTTCCAAATAATTTTTAAGCTTTAGATTGACCCAAAACAAGGGCTTTTGGGGTTTTTCCCTTAAAAGTTTATTTTGGATTATATTTTTGTGATGTAGATACTCGTTTTTATATGGAGGTTTGTTCCTGCGATATAAAATATTACAAAAAACTAGAACGATCATTAAAAAAACATAAACTTTAAGCATCGATTGTCATAAAAACTGAAGCAAAAAAGAATCTATGGCCTCGATTCTTTCCAACCAAGGCCAAAGATCCTTATATTAAATAAATATTTTAATTACTTTTGACCGCAATTGCTATAATAGCCGAAGCATAAAGTGCTTTTGGCAGTGGTTATGACAACAACCGAGGCCATTCAGTATATCAAATTTTAATTAGTTATTTAGTTTTGTTGGTGATGTTGTATTATTATTAAGTGATTGATTAAATTGTATTTTAGTATAAAAAAATATTTAAAAAGAAGGGAGCATTTAATGTCTCGCACTAAGAAACATTAAATGTTATCTATTTTTAGTTAGAAGTAACGTCAATTAGACGTCGGTGTGTTGTGAAACCTATTGTGTAGGGACATTGGACTACGTGATCAATGTCCTTAAACTATCTATTTTCAATACTAACATCAATTTGACATCTCCAACTACGACAATGAAGTTTCTTCTAACGTTAAATATCAAAAATAGCAAACGTCAAAAGTTATTTTTGTAATAATATTTTAAACAAAACCTTGAAAAATCTTATCTTCAATTCAAAATATAAATGTTCTGATGAACTCGTTATAAGTTGACTTCCTAAAAAGATAAAAAAACTTTGAGATATATTCATTCAAACTTCTTCTAAAAATATTAATACAGATCTATTTTTTTAATTTTATAACTAAATTAATAAATGAATATAATTAATTTTTTTGCCATGTTTAATTAAACGTATGGACTTTTTTACCAAACTATAGGTATAAGAGGTAGAGATGTTCAAAACTGGGGTTGGACTCACCAAAAATAGCTTACTAAATAAAACTATAAAAATTACTCCAACTAAAATAGAACTAGAATTTTAGTTTAACACGACATTCTATTTTACTAAACTAAACCGTTTCTCTTTTTTTGAACAAAATTTAATTAATTTAATTATATGACCTGCCTTCTTAATATAACAATTTGATTTAAAAAATAGAAATAACTTATTATTCTATTTCTTTTATCTTAAATTCATACATGGATTTATTTTATTTATAGGCAAACTGTATGAATAAAAACACTGAAGTCATGAGAGAAAATAAATCATTGCTGAAATAGTAAAGTTTCCACCATGACAATAATGTGTAATTTTCCTGTGTAATTTATCATAATGTATTCAAAACAATTTTTAATAAATAAAATTTACAATCTACTGATAGAAAATCATCATTGCTATTTAAAAAAAAAATCGATAACGTAAAAATAAAATAAATTTAGTTTTTTTTTTTATAAAATAGTTTAGTTTTTGTAATCTAATTAAGTTTAATTATTATTTTTTAATTAAATTTTAAATTTATGATAAATTTATATATTTTTAATTAAATCTCTGTTACTTCTTTTTTATTGAATATTCAATTTTTTTAATCTTTTCTAATTGAGTTTATGTCATTTTTTATAATTAGGTGACATCTAATTTTATCCATTATTTTTATTACTGTTTAGAAACATTCCCTTGTACTAGGTGGTAACAAGATAATCTTTTGACAATTGTAAACTTTTTTTTTTCTCAAATATTCCTTGGTTTCTTAAATAAAGATAAATAAATATTGTGAAAATATGTAAGAAGAAATGGAGTTGAAATATTTCGATAGTTTTAGGAAATAAAATTATTATACAATTAAGTTTGTTCTTTATAACTAAAAAAAATTATTATAAATAATATGATATTATAACATGTTGGATTCATAAGGTATAAACTTTTATGTTTAGAATTGTTTAATTATTTTTTAGGAAAGTTTAATTTGTATTTTTTTACTTGAATTTAGTTTGGTCTCATTTTTTTTAATTATATTTTTATATTATAGTAAATAATTGATTTGCTTTAAAATATGATACTTATTAACTAAGTTTAATTAATATAAATTTAATTGAAAAGTTCAATCTATAATACACTTAAATATATCTGAGCTAATTTTTAAAGTTAATTTAATTCTTCTAAAAGCCTAACTGAGTTAATTTTTTAAAGTTAATTTAATTCTTCTAAAAGCCTAATAAGAAGTAGAAAGACACTTTGTTTTCTTTAAATTAGTTGAATAATAATTAGAATAAAATCTGAGAGCGAGAATAAAATGAAAACAATTTTACTCTGGTGATGAACTTCAGAAATGTATGCAGTATTTTGGGGGTCATGGCTTTTGCTCCTTCTTCTCATTATTTTGAGTTGTTTCTCTGTCAAACACACTCATCTCTCTCTAAACCCTTATAAACCATAACCTGTGATCCGTTTATCAATTTTCGACCTTATCATAGGTTCGGTTCGTCGTTAGACGCATGAAAGATTCGAATTCGGATCTATTTGACCCGGTTGTGGCCATGGAATCCGAGTGGTCCCGCGGCGGTTCAACTTCCGACGCCGATTTCGCCTTCGCCTTCAACGACAGCAATTTCTCCGACAGGGTTCTTCGGATCGAGATCATGGCTGACCCTGCAGACGCCGGACCCGATTCCGATGGCTGCGCCACCATTGCCGATTGGGCGCGCCACCGCAAGCGTCGCCGTGAGGATATCAGAAAGGACACAGGTCCTGTCTCTCTCTCTCCCTCACTTCCTCCCTACCTGTTTCTGTTGTTATTATGGGAAAGATAATTTCTAGGGTTTCTAGAATTGTTCACTGGTAGAAGTAGAAATGGTTGTGATTTGCACGTACAACGTGTTTTTTACAAAATTAGAAAAAAAAAATTGTTGAAGTGTTGAAACTGGAAATACAGATTAAGTGTGTTATTTTGTATAAATTTGATAGATTTTTTTTTCTTCTTCTTGAAAGTGAATGTTAGATATAGATTACGTAGAAGCAAGTTTTTTCTCATTGTGTAGCTAATATGTGTGCTCTTTTTGGTTCAGGCACGGAACCTGCTGCTATGCCAGACGAGCAAATTTTGAATGGGAATCAACCTGATGTGGATGAGCGTGAAAACCAAGATGAGGAGGCTGTTGCAATGGTTGAAGAACCTCATTCTGGTATTTGAATTGAATACCTTTAAAGTGTTATACATATAGCGTACTGGATTAGTATTTTCAATAACTGTTCTTTGGCTTCGGAACGTAATTAAATAATGTTGTCCGGACAGTTGGTGGAGTGGAGGGCGGTGTAAGGCGAGAGTAGAGTGTGGAATTGAGGTAGAGCTCAAACAAGATCAAAACAAAATATGAGAACATATGCTTTTGTATATTGATTTTTTAAAGTAACTATTTCGGAAATCATTTTCAAAAATTTTAGATAAGAAATAGATTGCTGATTAGGAGTGAAATTGTTTTGGAAAAATCGTTTTTAAATCTGAAAAATGAGAAGGGAATGAAACATGCCCTCGTTTCCCAATTGTCTTTAGGAATCTACATATTTTGCATGAAAAATCCTCTAATTTATTCGTAAATGTACGATTTATACACGAGTGTGATTGTTTAGAGAAGTTTATTTGTTATCTGAAAATATGACACTCTCATTTGCTTTTAAACAAGGAATGGATATTGATATCTTTATGGATATCTTTTGGTTCCTTCCCTTTCTGTATGAAGTTATCATTTCTGCTCTGTGAATACTCGAGTCTGGTGTGGTTAATTCAGGTGATGAAGCTACAAATAGTCATGATTCGGACTGGAGCATGGACTGCTCTGCAGGTGCCGTTGTTAGAGTTAAAACGCTGCACATAAGTTCTCCTATCTTGGCTGCTAAAAGTCCTTTCTTTTATAAGGTTGAGGAAGATCTTTCTTCTTTATAGGGTACATTTGATTTTTTTCTACCAAAAATATATTTGCTTACTAGTATGTATTTACTTATGCAGCTTTTCTCAAATGGGATGAGGGAGTCTGAGCAGAGACATGTTTCCCTCAGAATTAATGCCTCAGGTAGTAATGTAGGAATGTACTTTGTAGATTCTTTGCACAGTTTTGCCTCTTTGCCCTCAAATGGTTACATTAGAAATGTCATACTTCTTTTTATGTTGCAGAAGAAGCTGCTCTCATGGAGTTGCTGAACTTCATGTACAGTAATACCTTGACCACTACTACAGCACCTGCTTTGCTGGACGTGTTGATGGCTGCTGACAAATTTGAAGTTGCTTCGTGCATGAGATACTGTAGCCGGTTATTGCGGAACATGCCTATGACACCTGACTCTGCTTTGCTTTATCTGGAGCTTCCTTCTAGTGTCTTAATGGCCGATGCAGTCCAACCGTTGACTGATGCTGCAAAGCAGTATCTGGCTGGTCGATACAAGGATATAACCAAGTAAGTGTTTCAGCTTTTTATTTTAATTTCAGTCACATTATCTGATGTTACTTGAAACAAACTCTTGTCTAGATCTGGTGTTTACTTGTGTCAAGTGGCATTTAATACTTCCTCTCCCTCTTCATTTTGTCTCTCTTGTTAGCTGCTGGTATTAAAATAGATTTCAGTTGTAGCTGCTTTACTGTATTTTGTTTGAATTTCTTCCCATTTGTTGTTGGAAACTGGAAATGGTCGGGGAAGAAAATGTATGGTATTAGAAGTGGCTCTAATGTGTCTGTATTGTGTCTAATAATAGGTACCTTAAAGGTAATACACCTGTTCTACTTTTGGTTGATCAACTATGGTGTATTTAGTTCCTTATTTTGAATAACTTGTTATGCGTGTCTCTCCTAAAGCTCAGTTGTACATTCTGCATTTTTTGTATTGGACTTGATATTTCCCATTTCAGAGAAGTGTCCAAACAAGTTATTAATAGGTTATACGTAATTTAGAGTTTTTTTCTATTATAGAATCCCATGACAAAAACGTCTTTGGAAAATACTTCTCTTTATATGGAATTATTTATAAATGTCCATTCTTTTGTAGAACAGCTGTTTATTTTGTTGCTATTTTTCATTGTTTTCATCTTATTGTCATATTTATTTATGAATGCTAATAAATCTTGCACGTGACCAGGTTCCAGGAAGAGGTCATGGCCTTGCCCCTAGCTGGAGTAGAGGCAATACTGTCTAGCGATGATCTCCAGGTTGCATCAGAGGATGCTGTATATGATTTTGTGTTGAAGTGGTCTCGACAGCAGTACCCTAAACTGGAAGAAAGGCGAGAAGTCTTGGGTGCCCATCTTGCTCGTTTAATTCGCTTCCCTTACATGACCTGCCGAAAGCTTAAGAAGGTATTAACCTGTTCTGACTTCGACCATGATGTTGCATCCAAGCTTGTACTGGAGGGCCTATTTTTCAAGGCTGAGGCTCCACACCGCCAACGGGCACTGGCAGCAGAAGACTCTGCTTCTTCAAACCGTAGATTTGTGGAGAGGGCATATAAGTACCGGCCGGTGAAGGTGGTTGAATTCGAACTTCCCCGGCAGCAGTGTGTAGTGTACTTGGATCTGAAGAGGGAGGAGTGCGCCAATCTATTTCCATCTGGGCGGGTATATTCTCAGGCATTCCATTTGGGTGGTCAAGGTTTTTTCCTATCAGCACATTGTAACATGGATCAACAAAGCTCTTTCCATTGCTTTGGGCTGTTTTTGGGAATGCAGGAGAAGGGGTCAGTGAGCTTTGCTGTTGACTATGAGTTTGCTGCAAGATCTAGGCCAACAGAAGAATTAGTTAGCAAGTACAAAGGAAACTAAATGTTCACAGGGGGAAAGGCCGTTGGGTATAGAAACTTGTTTGCTATTCCATGGACATCGTTTATGGCTGAGGATAGTCTTTACTTCATCAATGGTGTCCTCCATCTTAGAGCTGAGCTCACCATCAGGCACTGACCCCCATTTCTAGTTCTGAACTTTTCTATTCCAATTGGTAGCCCTGACCTCTTTTTAGATCTCGAATTATTATCATTCCTCATAACATTTAATCTTTCAAAAGCTTAAATATACAGGCATGTGCACTAGATTGAGAAGATATCTAAGAGAAGTCAACTTGCCTTCCATTCCTGTTCGCTCGAAAAACTCACTTTCTCAGTGTCGGAATTGAAATCACACCTTAACATATTGACTCCATTTTTCTANAAAGCCCTTTCTGCTCTAGTGCCTTTTGCACATTTCTTTTTCATTTTCTCTGCTTTTTCTCTTGTTCCTCTCTTTGTCTCCATTGTCCAACACCGTCACTACGCCTCCAACATCGTCTTCCATTTTCACGACCATCATCACTTGTTCAAAGCTATTATTGAGCATGATTCTCTACCGAAACCCTTATCCGACAAAGCTTTCAATGACCAACACAAGTAATTTTTCTTTCATTTTACACAAATACACATTGATTAACTACTTTAAGTATGAATTTATTTCATTTTGACTGATTGATTTCATGCACATGTACTCTTTGGAGCATAGGCGCTTTCTCCTTTTCTCCCTCACCGACGACAACGATATATTTCGGTGCCAAACTCACCTTCAAGGTTAATTTCATTTTGGATTTTTAATGATCTTTCATTTTCATTTGTTGAACTTGTTTGTTATTCATAAACCATATACATATACATCCAAACATAGGGTAAAACTGAAAGTATATTAAAAAAAACTTCAAATGACCTGAAAATTTGTTCACAGTACCAAAAAATCATGAAAAGCCCCCACAACAAATTTTAGATCAAAATTCAAAGTGTAAGTATGTGAAATATTTTTGCAAAGTTTGAAAAAAATAAAATAAATTGATGAAAAATAGAAAATGACCTTTTTTTGAAAATCTAGAAGGAGCAATCGACTTTGCAGGTTGCTATGGTATTGAACATTTTTTTCTACTTCAAATCGATATATAATAATGTCAAATTTGTCAACCAGAAAAGTTATGGTCGTTTAAAGATCTGACACAATTGACTTTCCAAATAATTTTTAAGCTTTAGATTGACCCAAAACAAGGGCTTTTGGGGTTTTTCCCTTAAAAGTTTATTTTGGATTATATTTTTGTGATGTAGATACTCGTTTTTATATGGAGGTTTGTTCCTGCGATATAAAATATTACAAAAAACTAGAACGATCATTAAAAAAACATAAACTTTAAGCATCGATTGTCATAAAAACTGAAGCAAAAAAGAATCTATGGCCTCGATTCTTTCCAACCAAGGCCAAAGATCCTTATATTAAATAAATATTTTAATTACTTTTGACCGCAATTGCTATAATAGCCGAAGCATAAAGTGCTTTTGGCAGTGGTTATGACAACAACCGAGGCCATTCAGTATATCAAATTTTAATTAGTTATTTAGTTTTGTTGGTGATGTTGTATTATTATTAAGTGATTGATTAAATTGTATTTTAGTATAAAAAAATATTTAAAAAGAAGGGAGCATTTAATGTCTCGCACTAAGAAACATTAAATGTTATCTATTTTTAGTTAGAAGTAACGTCAATTAGACGTCGGTGTGTTGTGAAACCTATTGTGTAGGGACATTGGACTACGTGATCAATGTCCTTAAACTATCTATTTTCAATACTAACATCAATTTGACATCTCCAACTACGACAATGAAGTTTCTTCTAACGTTAAATATCAAAAATAGCAAACGTCAAAAGTTATTTTTGTAATAATATTTTAAACAAAACCTTGAAAAATCTTATCTTCAATTCAAAATATAAATGTTCTGATGAACTCGTTATAAGTTGACTTCCTAAAAAGATAAAAAAACTTTGAGATATATTCATTCAAACTTCTTCTAAAAATATTAATACAGATCTATTTTTTTAATTTTATAACTAAATTAATAAATGAATATAATTAATTTTTTTGCCATGTTTAATTAAACGTATGGACTTTTTTACCAAACTATAGGTATAAGAGGTAGAGATGTTCAAAACTGGGGTTGGACTCACCAAAAATAGCTTACTAAATAAAACTATAAAAATTACTCCAACTAAAATAGAACTAGAATTTTAGTTTAACACGACATTCTATTTTACTAAACTAAACCGTTTCTCTTTTTTTGAACAAAATTTAATTAATTTAATTATATGACCTGCCTTCTTAATATAACAATTTGATTTAAAAAATAGAAATAACTTATTATTCTATTTCTTTTATCTTNATAAGTACCGGCCGGTGAAGGTGGTTGAATTCGAACTTCCCCGGCAGCAGTGTGTAGTGTACTTGGATCTGAAGAGGGAGGAGTGCGCCAATCTATTTCCATCTGGGCGGGTATATTCTCAGGCATTCCATTTGGGTGGTCAAGGTTTTTTCCTATCAGCACATTGTAACATGGATCAACAAAGCTCTTTCCATTGCTTTGGGCTGTTTTTGGGAATGCAGGAGAAGGGGTCAGTGAGCTTTGCTGTTGACTATGAGTTTGCTGCAAGATCTAGGCCAACAGAAGAATTAGTTAGCAAGTACAAAGGAAACTAAATGTTCACAGGGGGAAAGGCCGTTGGGTATAGAAACTTGTTTGCTATTCCATGGACATCGTTTATGGCTGAGGATAGTCTTTACTTCATCAATGGTGTCCTCCATCTTAGAGCTGAGCTCACCATCAGGCACTGACCCCCATTTCTAGTTCTGAACTTTTCTATTCCAATTGGTAGCCCTGACCTCTTTTTAGATCTCGAATTATTATCATTCCTCATAACATTTAATCTTTCAAAAGCTTAAATATACAGGCATGTGCACTAGATTGAGAAGATATCTAAGAGAAGTCAACTTGCCTTCCATTCCTGTTCGCTCGAAAAACTCACTTTCTCAGTGTCGGAATTGAAATCACACCTTAACATATTGACTCCATTTTTCTATTTGCACTCAGTGCCTTTTATCAAGGACTTGTTTAAGAATGACATTTTTACAATTTTGCAGCAAATTAACAAACGTTGAATTTCAATTATTTTTATTAAAAGGATATTTTGTTTAGTAGGTATAATTTATATTTATTCAATTTTAATTTTTTTATTTGGATAAAAAATTAAGTATTACAAAATATAAAAATACGAAATAAACATAAAATAATACTAATGACTTTGATTAAAAAGTAATTTGTACACCAATATTGATAAAATAATTAATCATTACACACTTCTATAAAATTTTTAAGGATGTTAATGGAAAAATAATATCTATTAATATTGACTAAAACATATTAAATTTACATTGATTAAAAATTATAGTCATTAACATTGATTAAAAGAATTTAGCTCATATCAATTGTTTATAGAAAAACAACATTAATTAAAAATAATTTCAATTAAATCTTAAAAAGAGAAGAAAGTTTTTATATATATATGATTAAGCTTGACAAAGTCAAAACTTAACTATGATTAATCTTACACGGAGAAAACATCATTATTCCGACAACCATAGCTAAATCGACGATGTTTCAAGCATCGAGTCCAAGGTGGTAGAAGAATAAAAATAATAAACGTAAATTTGAGGAAATATAAATTTTTTTAAATTGATACTTTGCGAATGAAATTTAAAATTTTTAGATTTAAGTAATCAAATTACTCTTTTAAATTCATAATATTTTAATTTAAAAAAGTCAAGCATATAAATATAAGAGATATGTGTATTTTTTTTTTAAAAAAAAGATGAATGTCTATTAAAAAAAAATTGAAGAAATGTAAATGTAATTTAGTAAAAAAAATATATATAAAAGAGATCAATAACTATTTTAAAACTTTTCAGGTGAATATCATTTAACATAAATTTAAGGAAAGTAAGTGCAATCTTTTTATTTTTCGGTTAAAATAATTACTTTATAAAATAATTCTGCGGAATTAATTTGTCATTAATATTCACTAAGTTTTAAAAATTGTTTTGGAACTATCTAAAATAAAGTGATCGAAATAGCCGAGGTTCTTCCTCTTCCTTTTTTTTTTCTTTCTGCATTTTGAATTTTCTGATATAATTTTATGAATCCCATCTCTCATCACTGATTTCAATTATATGCATATACATTTAGAAAACTAAAACATTTCTTAAATTTGACCTGACAAGTTCTAATTTACATCTGTGTATATTTCTTCCAATAAGAAAAAGGAAAGGACAAATAAACACAAAATTAGAACATGAGAATATCTGTACGATGACATGTTTGTAAAATTAAAGTGGTAGCATGAGAATATTCTTGTTGTTGCTGAACACGAATCCTATTCTAGCTGTATTAATTATCAAAGGATATATAAGAATTTGCAGTGAGGATGTAGAATGCAATTCTTGATCAACATACGATATAAATTTAGAAAGTTCAGAATATAACTGCACTGTATTAATCTTCTCTATGTACAAATGACACCAACCAGATGTACCAGCAGAAGTAAGATGATTTTGTACCACACATGTCACTTTTCAGCGATTGTGTGGTATCAATTTTCCCACACATGATTTGGTCATTTTGTTCCAACAATTTGATGTGGAATAAAAAGGAGACCAAAAACAAGTTGCAGAAACAGAGAGTACAGAATCTTTGCTCACATAGGAAACATTCCCTGTGAGCAAATATTGCTATAAAATAATAACATTTACTATAAACAAATTCAACAGAAGAACACAGCAAATACAAATATGAAACTACTCTTAAATGGGAAGAGAAAAGAGATGACAGA
The DNA here is from genome assembly GCF_018835915.1 of Vigna umbellata. Next base: position 61,440 of record NW_025906731.1, read on the forward strand.
AGAATATAAGATTGTATAAACCATGTAATTTCAATTCAAAATGTTGTTTCTGATATATTCAAAATATAAGATTATATGAAACTACGTGCGTGGTGTTATTCCCTCTGACCTAAATTCCCATCAATGAAAGAAAATTCAGCATGTTGCAACCTAATATATTTGGAAGAACTCTAATCAAGATTTGACAAGACAACACCATTTAGCCTTTGTTTGTTTTGGGATGTTCAAGGGAAAGTGTGATATTAGATTTGTTTGTTTAATTGGTTTTGTACAAATCTCAAGGTGACGATTTGAGTGAGAGCTATCCACACAATTAAAATCGAACGTGTTTCTGAAACGATTTTCTATGTACTATAGAATCGATTATGAGTGATTGAAAAAAAAATGAAATTGATTTTGTATTCGAATCGATTTTGATAAATCGATTATGATTCTTTTATATTTATATGTATAATTTTGATTTTTTATTATATATAATATAATATAAATAATAATAATAATTAATAATATAATAAAATTTATAATTTTAATTTTATTTTAACTTAATTTTTTTATTATTTATATCTAAACTTATATCATATTTATTTTTAAGAATAAAATGATAATCATTTAATAAAATATTTTTTAATTTATTATATTTATCTTATCATTCACAAATTTTTATCTTAAATTAACTTAATTACTTATTTTTTCCTTAATCCAAACAATGATATAATTTTTTTAAAAATTTATTCATTCACTATTCTTCAAATATTATTCTCAATCCAAATAGCACTCCAATCGAGAATTGATTAAATTAGTTTGATATCTAATTAGGGTCACTTATCTAATTTCATGGTGAGAGTGAGAGAGTTGGCAAACTTTCTTTGAATGACGAACTCATAGTCTTGAAAAAGGGACAGTTTCTTAATTAACAAGAAAAGAAGAAGACGGAACCAAAGTTGTACGATAAACCAGAAATTTTAATTCCATGATCACGGAGATGAACGATCATATCCTATAGTTTCTCTCTTTTAACTTTTGTGGGAGGCAACGTTAATTAACTGAGGAATTCTAAATGTTTGGCTATGTGAATGGGAAATTGACTGTGAATTGGTCCAAAAACACTCTTGAAAATAAGGTGGCTTGGACCTTCACCTCATCGTTCTAGTAATTTAGTACTACGTACACCAGTTGTACATAGACTTCAGCTACTAGCTTTTTGGATTTCACTATCCAAATTAATGCTAATATCTTATTCTTGATACGAAAATTTTATTATTATGTATTTTCTAATTTATTAATAAATTATAAAAAATAATTTTATTAAAAGGAGAATTTTAATTATATTTATATTTATTTATCTATTAGAAGTTGTTGTCATCTCTAATCAACTCCAAATCTCCAATAAATTTTGAATAATGACACATTAAAGTAAGGGATGTTGCTCCCTCCACCACTACCCTATACTTCCTCCACCTCCCCACGTTATTTTAAATACAATTATATCCTTAATTTAAAAAGATGTTGACATCCGTTGAAGGATGTCACCTCCATTTAAAGGTTACGTTTTTTATTTTAGGGTTTTATTTCAAGGTTTATTCGAATAGGCACTTGGAGGAAGCACGACACGCACTGCACCACTCCACTCACTGCACCAGGAGTGGGAGACTGCTTGATAATTCTTTCCATCACCACCAACCTTTGCAACTTGTAGTATCTCACAACGACGAAAGAAAGAGAGGAAAAAGTATAATGTTAAAATGAAAGAAAAATATTTTACTCATGCACGGGCTAGAATAAGTTATTAATGAAATAGGTTGTGAATGGGTAAAATTAAAAAATAATAACCCTACAAATAAAATTTTACTGAGAGACAAAATAATAAGAAAGAGGTGGAGGGAGAAAGGTGTGGTAGTAGAGGAAGCAACACCCTAATGTAAGTGAATATAATAATGTAAAAACAATGACAATAATGATTAAAATCTTAACGTATTATTGGTTCGCTGTTACCAGACTCGATCCTGATACCACAAGTGAAAAATGACAGATAAGGGCCTTTGGCCCATTACTTTTTTGTTCTCTTTTTTTTCTCTCATTTTATTATTATTTAAATTTACAAAGGATATAAAATTCACAAAGAATAATAGTAAGATATTTATTATTCTTGAATAATAAATATTTTAATATTCATTTATAAATTGATAGATATAAATATTATATTATTTATATCATGAATATTTATTATTGACCTAAAATTAAAATTAAAATTTAATTATATTTTATTAAATTAAATTTCATTAAAATTAAAATTAATTTATATTTTATTAGATTAAATTTAATTAAAATTAAATTTTAATTTATATTTTTTTTATAATTTTATTTTAAAAATTTGTAAAATATATGTTTTTAAATATTTATAGATATCCATTTATAATATTCATAAATTTTAAAAATATCTAGAAAAATTTTAAATGAATATACAACAAACAAACGAATTTACTTTATTCCTTAACTAATTTGGACACATTGGAAGTTCGGAATAGTATATTTATCAAAAACATATTTGATGTCAAATGAACAGAAAGATGTGACATCTATTAGACAAACTTTTTTTTCTTTGAAAAATTTAATTTTATCGGATCTGTAAAATTTAAAGAATGTTTGGAAAGAATATCCTTATAGAATGCTAACGATGCATCATCTAGAAGTACACGTTGAGAACTGTTAGAAACGTATTTCCTACATTAATAGATAGTCAAAGATCTTGTGGAGCTTAAAAATCTAAAAGTCGAAGACTAAGGGATTGATAAGTATTGTTGAAGAAATCAAGAGCCCTGAGTGAGATCATTGAAGAGTTTGCCATTGTTGAAGTATTTCTACTACTGCTCAATGCAGTGCGACAATTTTGCACATTTAGAATCACATACGGAGAATCAAGTCGGTACTGAAAAAGTACGTCCTGTTTTATTACTTCCTCCTGATGCACAATATGGAAAATTTAATGTCGAATCATCAGTCTCGTTAGTTGTTTGTCATTGTTCCATATGAAGTACAAATTAAAATATGAAACTTTACGTACAAATCTTCTATTTTCTTTTCCTATTAACTCCTATTTTAACACATACATATTTTTTTATTCTATCATTTTTTATTTTATGTAGGATCCATAGTATGTTAAAAGAGTAACTATTGTCGCAGAGTCTATATATTGATTGGGATGTTTCAGTAATTGAATAGTAACTTCTTAATTGATGTCTACAGTGAAACAGATTAAAATGGCTATTCAAAATTAAATTTGAAGGCAGCTACGTAAGTATCTCGTTTCCAAAATTACACAAGTTAATTCAAAAGCATAAGTGCAAAGAAAGTACTTATTATATTATTACATTAAAAAAATTAAATATGATGCACTAGATTAGTTATAATTTCTATATTATGTTCATTAAAAAAAACTTAAAAAATTAAATAATATTTTACTAAAATTGGCCTCACTGTAATTGAGTCATGTTAAACCTTAAACCTAGTTTTCACTAATTTAATGAATTTGTCTAGTTCAATAAGAACATTGATTTATATAAATAANAAGAGATATGTGTATTTTTTTTTTAAAAAAAAGATGAATGTCTATTAAAAAAAAATTGAAGAAATGTAAATGTAATTTAGTAAAAAAAATATATATAAAAGAGATCAATAACTATTTTAAAACTTTTCAGGTGAATATCATTTAACATAAATTTAAGGAAAGTAAGTGCAATCTTTTTATTTTTCGGTTAAAATAATTACTTTATAAAATAATTCTGCGGAATTAATTTGTCATTAATATTCACTAAGTTTTAAAAATTGTTTTGGAACTATCTAAAATAAAGTGATCGAAATAGCCGAGGTTCTTCCTCTTCCTTTTTTTTTTCTTTCTGCATTTTGAATTTTCTGATATAATTTTATGAATCCCATCTCTCATCACTGATTTCAATTATATGCATCTACATTTAGAAAACTAAAACATTTCTTAAATTTGACCTGACAAGTTCTATTTTACATCTGTGTATATTTCTTCCAATAAGAAAAAGGAAAGGACAAATAAACACAAAATTAGAACATGAGAATATCTGTACGATGACATGTTTGTAAAATTAAAGTGGTAGCATGAGAATATTCTTGTTGTTGCTGAACACGAATCCTATTCTAGCTGTATTAATTATCAAAGGATATATAAGAATTTGCAGTGAGGATGTAGAATGCAATTCTTGATCAACTTACGATATAAATTTAGAAAGTTCAGCATATAACTGCACTGTATTAATCTTCTCTATGTACAAATGACACCAACCAGATGTACCAGCAGAAGTAAGATGATTTTGTACCACACATGTCACTTTTCAGCGATTGTGTGGTATCAATTTTCCCACACATGATTTGGTCATTTTGTTCCAACAATTTGATGTGGAATAAAAAGGAGACCAAAAACAAGTTGCAGAAACAGAGAGTACAGAATCTTTGCTCACATAGGAAACATTCCCTGTGAGCAAATATTGCTATAAAATAATAACATTTACTATAAACAAATTCAACAGAAGAACACAGCAAATACAAATATGAAACTACTCTTAAATGGGAAGAGAAAAGAGATGACAGAAGAATATAAGATTGTATAAACCATGTAATTTCAATTCAAAATGTTGTTTCTGATATATTCAAAATATAAGATTATATGAAACTACGTGCGTGGTGTTATTCCCTCTGACCTAAATTCCCATCAATGAAAGAAAATTCAGCATGTTGCAACCTAATATATTTGGAAGAACTCTAATCAAGATTTGACAAGACAACACCATTTAGCCTTTGTTTGTTTTGGGATGTTCAAGGGAAAGTGTGATATTAGATTTGTTTGTTTAATTGGTTTTGTACAAATCTCAAGGTGACGATTTGAGTGAGAGCTATCCACACAATTAAAATCGAACGTGTTTCTGAAACGATTTTCTATGTACTATAGAATCGATTATGAGTGATTGAAAAAAAAATGAAATTGATTTTGTATTCGAATCGATTTTGATAAATCGATTATGATTCTTTTATATTTATATGTATAATTTTGATTTTTTATTATATATAATATAATATAAATAATAATAATAATTAATAATATAATAAAATTTATAATTTTAATTTTATTTTAACTTAATTTTTTTATTATTTATATCTAAACTTATATCATATTTATTTTTAAGAATAAAATGATAATCATTTAATAAAATATTTTTTAATTTATTATATTTATCTTATCATTCACAAATTTTTATCTTAAATTAACTTAATTACTTATTTTTTCCTTAATCCAAACAATGATATAATTTTTTTAAAAATTTATTCATTCACTATTCTTCAAATATTATTCTCAATCCAAATAGCACTCCAATCGAGAATTGATTAAATTAGTTTGATATCTAATTAGGGTCACTTATCTAATTTCATGGTGAGAGTGAGAGAGTTGGCAAACTTTCTTTGAATGACGAACTCATAGTCTTGAAAAAGGGACAGTTTCTTAATTAACAAGAAAAGAAGAAGACGGAACCAAAGTTGTACGATAAACCAGAAATTTTAATTCCATGATCACGGAGATGAACGATCATATCCTATAGTTTCTCTCTTTTAACTTTTGTGGGAGGCAACGTTAATTAACTGAGGAATTCTAAATGTTTGGCTATGTGAATGGGAAATTGACTGTGAATTGGTCCAAAAACACTCTTGAAAATAAGGTGGCTTGGACCTTCACCTCATCGTTCTAGTAATTTAGTACTACGTACACCAGTTGTACATAGACTTCAGCTACTAGCTTTTTGGATTTCACTATCCAAATTAATGCTAATATCTTATTCTTGATACGAAAATTTTATTATTATGTATTTTCTAATTTATTAATAAATTATAAAAAATAATTTTATTAAAAGGAGAATTTTAATTATATTTATATTTATTTATCTATTAGAAGTTGTTGTCATCTCTAATCAACTCCAAATCTCCAATAAATTTTGAATAATGACACATTAAAGTAAGGGATGTTGCTCCCTCCACCACTACCCTATACTTCCTCCACCTCCCCACGTTATTTTAAATACAATTATATCCTTAATTTAAAAAGATGTTGACATCCGTTGAAGGATGTCACCTCCATTTAAAGGTTACGTTTTTTATTTTAGGGTTTTATTTCAAGGTTTATTCGAATAGGCACTTGGAGGAAGCACGACACGCACTGCACCACTCCACTCACTGCACCAGGAGTGGGAGACTGCTTGATAATTCTTTCCATCACCACCAACCTTTGCAACTTGTAGTATCTCACAACGACGAAAGAAAGAGAGGAAAAAGTATAATGTTAAAATGAAAGAAAAATATTTTACTCATGCACGGGCTAGAATAAGTTATTAATGAAATAGGTTGTGAATGGGTAAAATTAAAAAATAATAACCCTACAAATAAAATTTTACTGAGAGACAAAATAATAAGAAAGAGGTGGAGGGAGAAAGGTGTGGTAGTAGAGGAAGCAACACCCTAATGTAAGTGAATATAATAATGTAAAAACAATGACAATAATGATTAAAATCTTAACGTATTATTGGTTCGCTGTTACCAGACTCGATCCTGATACCACAAGTGAAAAATGACAGATAAGGGCCTTTGGCCCATTACTTTTTTGTTCTCTTTTTTTTCTCTCATTTTATTATTATTTAAATTTACAAAGGATATAAAATTCACAAAGAATAATAGTAAGATATTTATTATTCTTGAATAATAAATATTTTAATATTCATTTATAAATTGATAGATATAAATATTATATTATTTATATCATGAATATTTATTATTGACCTAAAATTAAAATTAAAATTTAATTATATTTTATTAAATTAAATTTCATTAAAATTAAAATTAATTTATATTTTATTAGATTAAATTTAATTAAAATTAAATTTTAATTTATATTTTTTTTATAATTTTATTTTAAAAATTTGTAAAATATATGTTTTTAAATATTTATAGATATCCATTTATAATATTCATAAATTTTAAAAATATCTAGAAAAATTTTAAATGAATATACAACAAACAAACGAATTTACTTTATTCCTTAACTAATTTGGACACATTGGAAGTTCGGAATAGTATATTTATCAAAAACATATTTGATGTCAAATGAACAGAAAGATGTGACATCTATTAGACAAACTTTTTTTTCTTTGAAAAATTTAATTTTATCGGATCTGTAAAATTTAAAGAATGTTTGGAAAGAATATCCTTATAGAATGCTAACGATGCATCATCTAGAAGTACACGTTGAGAACTGTTAGAAACGTATTTCCTACATTAATAGATAGTCAAAGATCTTGTGGAGCTTAAAAATCTAAAAGTCGAAGACTAAGGGATTGATAAGTATTGTTGAAGAAATCAAGAGCCCTGAGTGAGATCATTGAAGAGTTTGCCATTGTTGAAGTATTTCTACTACTGCTCAATGCAGTGCGACAATTTTGCACATTTAGAATCACATACGGAGAATCAAGTCGGTACTGAAAAAGTACGTCCTGTTTTATTACTTCCTCCTGATGCACAATATGGAAAATTTAATGTCGAATCATCAGTCTCGTTAGTTGTTTGTCATTGTTCCATATGAAGTACAAATTAAAATATGAAACTTTACGTACAAATCTTCTATTTTCTTTTCCTATTAACTCCTATTTTAACACATACATATTTTTTTATTCTATCATTTTTTATTTTATGTAGGATCCATAGTATGTTAAAAGAGTAACTATTGTCGCAGAGTCTATATATTGATTGGGATGTTTCAGTAATTGAATAGTAACTTCTTAATTGATGTCTACAGTGAAACAGATTAAAATGGCTATTCAAAATTAAATTTGAAGGCAGCTACGTAAGTATCTCGTTTCCAAAATTACACAAGTTAATTCAAAAGCATAAGTGCAAAGAAAGTACTTATTATATTATTACATTAAAAAAATTAAATATGATGCACTAGATTAGTTATAATTTCTATATTATGTTCATTAAAAAAAACTTAAAAAATTAAATAATATTTTACTAAAATTGGCCTCACTGTAATTGAGTCATGTTAAACCTTAAACCTAGTTTTCACTAATTTAATGAATTTGTCTAGTTCAATAAGAACATTGATTTATATAAATAATAAGAAGAAGTATGTGTTTGTATCCGAAAATATTTCTATTATCTTTTCTTAAAAGAGTAGTAATATGTTGATACGACGACATGTCAATTACAATCTTTTGACACCACCAACCTCGTATTTCATTTAAAACATGCACAATGATGTCAGGTAAAATAGAAAATTGTATATTTATTTTGGGAATTTATTTTTTCCTCTCCTGTTTTTCTGACTTCATTTTTGTCCCGGTCTTAAACTTTTCTTTATTTTATTTGGTGTTCTCTCTCGACCTTTTTTCAATCGTGGTGTTTATTGTTGTTAAAGTTATCGATTAATTTCTTCTTCGTCTTTGGTTATTCATTCTTTTCCTTCAAAGAAGTACAAACCCTAGGTCAAGGAAAAAAAGGATTTTTGCACAAACCCTAACTACAATACCTTCCATATTCTATTAAAATATTTCTGTAGAGAAAAAAGTATCTAATAGCTTATCAAACCATGAAGAACATGCATGGTAAATGCCACCAACCAGGAGAGGTATGACATTTTATCCAAGTACTAATATGGAATATTACCTTGTACTATTGAACTTAGTTTTCTTCATTGTGACTGAAAATTGTCCTCTTAATTTTATCATGGTGTACACATTTTTTTTTATCTGTGGTGGCAAGCCTATTACCTTGTTACATAAAGGTCACAAGTTCAAATCTTATAAGCAGCCTCTATGCTAGTGTGGTTAAGGTTGTACGCAAGTGTTCACCCTAGACACCATTAGGTGGATGACTTATGCTCTAGTTTTCATTTTTTTTTTACAAAAATTGTTTGGACCCTGGTTAGGGATTTCACATTTTTGTTACCGAGTCTAAGTTGCACTTACACAATTAAGAAACTGAGATTGTTTCATCTGATGTTGATTTAGTTACTAAATAAAAGTTTATAATGTCTTTCTCTCTTTGTAGGAGCTTTAGTCCTCTTTAATATCCCACCTTCGTCAGGTAAATGCTTATTCAGAGGCATTTTCTGTTTACAACATGTTGAGATATGGCAAGAGAACAATGTGCAAGTCATTTCACGAAAAGATTTTTAATTCCCTTAGCAGGTCATCTTTTGAAAGATGTGTATGTAGTAGTCAAAGTATTCTAGGTTTAAAGAATACATAAATCCTAGTGTTTTTCTTGTCATTGTAGTTCATCTGATGATGAATCTTGGATAATACAAAATTTATTTCTCGTCCTGCCACCAAAAAATTTGCTATTGCATTCATGAAGTCAAGTAACATCAATTGTATAAATGATGTTCTGAAGGCTCTCCATGATAGTGGCTACAAGCTTTATCAAGTAATACTTGGTGGTATTTCAATTTGAATATTGTTTGATCGTCGAGAATTTAATCTTCAAGAATTCACACTTTTTTGGTCATCTATTCACTGTTGAGATTTTTATTTCTTGGTTTAATGAACTTGCAAGAAGGGTGCAAGGACCTACTTGGTGGTTCATGCTCTTGTTCTGGATTGTGTGAATATGTACAACAAGAGATTACTTTAGAAGAAGTTCAAGGGGACTGTGATTCTTTCCAAGGAAAATGGATTTTTGAGCAAGGATTCATGCGTATGAGGAAACAACTTCCTTTAAATGGAAAAGTAGATATTTACAAAGTTATAACTCGCATGGGTGGATTCAGAAAGGTTGCAATCCTATTGGGTTCCATCTTTGTAAATAAAAAATATATAGTTAACTATGTTTTGCGGAATTAGGTTCCATCTTTGTAATTTTGATGTTTAATCGATTGTGTTAACTTTTGAATTTTCCACAAAAGTCATTTAACTCATCTGCCTTTTGCTTTTGAACCCATTAAAAATATACATTGTAATCTTTCTTTCAATTAAAATTAAATTTTGTTTTTTATGTCTTCTTCATGTGTAAATTAAAAATTGATACATCACATTTTAACAAAACAGAAATGAACCACTTACTGCACCATGAAATCATAATACTTGAATCCTTGTTGACAACTTTTTTCATGTACAAAATGATAAATACAACTAACCATATAAGCTAAAGTGGATAACCACTTATTGCACTAAAAAATGACACCACTTAAATCTTTGTTGACGATTTTGTTGTTGTATAGAACGACTAATACAACTAACCACATAGGTGAATTAGATAGTCACTTACTACACCGGGAAATTACACACTGACAAGTCATTCCACTTGCTATAAGAGCTTTGTAGAAGCACTAACTAACTGACAACCTGCTTATAGAATTTTCATGACTTCCCTATTCATCTTAAGTATTTCGTCAATTGTACATAATCATATTAACAAATAACCACATAACACTCACTACATAACTAGTTATTACACCAATAAATATGATAAAATCTATATGATCAAGAACCACTAGAAATGTTGTACATAACGACTTTCACCGAAAATCACATAATCTTTATTGGATAACCACTTACTGCACTAACTAATCTGACCATTGATATTCATCGTAAGCATTTTGTCAATTGTACATAATCGATTAAACAAATAACCACATAACACTAATTACATAACCAGTTACTGCATCAATAAATGTAATGAAATTTATCCTGAAGAACACTATAAATGTTGTACATAACAACTTTTACAGAAAATCATATAACCTTGATTGGATAACCACTTAATGCAGTAACTAATGTGACCCTTGATATTTATCTTAAGCATTTTGTCAATTTTACATAATTAGCTTAACAAATAACACTAACTACACAACTAGTTACTGCACCAATAAATATGATGAAATATATCCTCAAGAACCACTACAAATGTTATACATAACGACTTTCATAGAAAATTACATAACCTTGACTGGATAACCACTTACTGCACTAACTAATCTGACCCATAATATTCACTTTAAGAATTTTGTCAGTTGTACATAATAAGCTTAAGAAATAATCACAAAACACTAACTACATAACCAATTTCCGCACCAATAAATGTGATGAAATTTACCCTCAAGAACCACTATAAATGTTGTACATAATGTGACTTTCACAGAAAACTACATAACCTTGACTGAATAACCACTTACTGCACTGATTAATATGACCATTGATATCCATCTTAAGCATTTTGTTAGTTGTACAAAACCAGCTTAATAACTAACCACATAACTTTGACTACATAACCTGTTACTGCACCAATAATTACTTGGCATAGCTTGGGTCCAAATTATGAGTCACTTATACTTAGCCTTAAACCAGGGTTGACTTCACTTTATTTAAATATTCTACAATCAATTTCATTGATGTTTTGCCATTCTAATCACACATACACTAATTTGGTGGTCAAGTTGGAGTCATTTTCTGCAATTTTTGTTGTTCCAAGATATTATAGATTGTATATTAGCTATTGATTTATGTAAATCCAGTGATCGAAAGAAAGTCTATTTGTAGTAATCAAGACAATGGTTAAGTCAAAATTAACTTATTGTTGCTAAAATGAAAAGTCACTTTCAAAACCACCAAAACTATCAAAATTTGCTACAAGTTGAACCAATGATTTCATGAGTGATTAATATGTTTTTGTGATCTGTTTTGAACTGAATCAAAAGCTAAAGTCAATCTAAAGTCAGTATAATTGCTTCAATTAAGCTATTCATGATGTCATAATGAAGTAAAAAGCACTTAAAACTTAAGCAGTTTAAAATAAGAGCCCTTAAGCCCAAATTGAAAAATTTGTAGTTTTGCCTACTTCATTGAGGCATTTCATTGAGCAATCTTGCTTTTAAGACTTCCAATCATTGTTTGCGTAATCTAGGACTACGGGATTGTAGTCGCTCCAACATATGCAAACAACATCGAAAAACATAAATGACGCTGATAGAGGACCTGTAAAAATGGAAGCAGGAAATTCTCTTTCAAAGACAAGAGCAATGAACCACAAACAGTCATAACCCAACAAAATTTAGAGAACCCTAAATCCAACAAAATGATGAACACCCACAATAAAAAATAAATCTCCAACACCCACAATCGAACAACGAAATGGAAGAACACAACTTCTCTTTTTTTTAAAACCCCAAAAACAACATCACTCTCTCATTGTCATTCACACACCATTTAAAATAATCCAAACATATATTCTAAGAGAAACAAAAATAGAAAAAAGTTTTATGATTGTGGAAAGAAGAATATAAGTTTCGACTCAATGGAGAGAAAGCGATAGAGGAGAGGGGTTTCAAAGTGAGAACCAAGGAGAAAAGAAAATAGAAGAAACTTCGTCATTATGAAAAGAAGATTTTTTTTTCTTCCAACATTACCATTACTGGATATTTATTGATGTGGGACCATATCGTGTCATTTAAATGTAGAATTTCTTTGGTGAGTAAAAGTATTATTATTATTGTTCTTGAAATAACTGGTCTTAGAAACTCAAACACTATAAAAATCACGTTCTCACGACACAACAATGTCCAATAGGAAATTCAACCAAGTCATTCGGGAAAAAGTGTGTTCCAAGCATCTGATGGAAAAGCAGTCCATTACAACCCAAAATCATATGATGGAAAAGTGCTACACTACATCCCAATTAAATACAAAACCATAACTAATCATCAATAAATAATGATTTAGCAAAATGTTAGAACAGATTTAGAAGCAGAACCAGACCCCAACTGTGTAAACAAAAATAATCCTTAAAATAAGAATCAAGTATGAAGCAAACAATAGTCAATTTATGTATAAACCCAATAAAACATATGTTATCTTATCATGTTGCTATTTTTTGCAGCTCCATTGTTAGCCTTCCAATCTTCATCCTAATAACAGTACATGTGCGATAAAAATTCATAGTCTCAGAACACACTCTTAGAATACTTACACACTTAGAGGCAAACTCAGCCCTCCACGCTACTGGCTCTCTTTCTCTTTCTCTTTTACACACACCACCGTGGCCCTTTCTCTTTATTTTTTTCGCTGCACATCACATTCAAAAACCGCAACCCCTCTCTTCTCTTTACTTTTCTTCTTCTCGGTGTGTCCTCTCTTCTTTTCTCCTTCACCGTGTGTGCTACCACCACTTAGCAAATGTACGTTCAATTAATTATAGATCAAACGTCTTCAATTTGTCCTCTAACCTTGAGGACAAGGTTGTTCTGAGGGGGTGTAATGTTAGGATATAGGATATTTAGGATATAAGGTTATAATGGGAAATGGAATTGGGATAGAAGGTAGAGGAATTGTATAAATAGATTGTTTGGATAGTTAAAAGGCAGTTTTTGAGTATATTGTTTATTAACAAACCATTAACCTGTGAAGAGGGTTATGTCACTGAACCTTGTATACACACTATTCTTTCTGTTAATAATACATAATTTACCGTATATTTCTCTCTGTTTCCTGAGTGTGAGAGACTGTGAGGGAGTTCTTGATTAGGTTCCCAGGAACCTATCATTATTACTTATCATGAATCTTTGAGCATGCAAGGTTATTTATGTCTGGTATATGAAAAGAGGGATCACTAATTGCCATAACCTGCTTGCTTGTGCTTTTTCTCAGTTAAAGTGGTTGTCACTGTGGAATAATGGAGTAGAGATGATTTTGCATGGAGAATTTCAGAGAAACTTCTTAGACAACTTGAAACTTCTTACTCTCTGCTGGTTTGCGGATGCATTTGGGTATGAAATTCTAGAACAGTTTCCCAATAAAGAGAAGCTTGTGGTACGTGGTGGTTCCTTGAAGGAAATGTTCTGCTGTCAAAGTCCTAATAATGTAGATTATAGTGGACTTCTATTACAACTCAAAGAATTACGATTGGAGTCTCTTGGAGAGTTGGTTTCCATAGGGTTAGAAAACTCTTGGACGGAATACTTTGTCAAAAATCTAGAAACCTTTGAAGTCATTAGGTGTTCCAGTTTAAAAAACTTGGTAACATGCAGAGTGTCTTTCTCGAATCTGATATGTTTAAAAGTTGAAAATAACTTGTCATATTTGTTCACATCTTCAACAGCCAAAAGTTTGGCTAAACTCCAAAGAATGGAGATAAGAATGTGTGAATCAATTGAAGAAATAAAGTCTAAAGAAGGGAAGGAATAGGATGAAATAATATTTCCGAAGCTCAATTCTTTAAAACTTAAATATCTGGTAAATCTCCAAAGGTTTTACAAAGGGAGTTTAAGTTTTCCATTGTTGGAGGAATTGTCAATAAGAGAGTGCCACGATATGGTAAGTTTATGTCCTGATACTTTGAATGCAAGTAATAAGTTGTCTGAAGTTAAACTTGAAGGATCAAACACTACATTGGAAATTGATCTCAACTCTACTGTGAAGAAGATATTTCTGAGAAACGCAAGTCATTATTATCTTTTTTATTGAACATTGTTACTATTCTTGTCTATATAAAAGATACACCGTACGAGAGGCCAATGGTTATATATATATAGCCCATGATTGGGTCCTGCACCTCCAACGATTTCATGCACCTCTAAAATTTTCAAAAATACTTGTTACACATTCAATTAAAAAACCAATTAAAATGTTATTAATTTTAATAAAATGAAAAAAATCTCTGACCAGACTCTTTTAACAACTTTATCCTTCTGGAAGCTCTTGTTTCTCGCATTTCTCTTCCTCTTTTCGGATCTCAGTTTTTCTCCTCTCTTTTTTGTTTTCTTTGCTTTCTCCTCAACTTTCTTTGATTAGAAGATGTGGAAATAGAAACTCTTTTGGACGAAAGAAACGCAAGGGATTAGAACTAGGTTTTGGAAAATCGGTTTTGGAAACATGAGAAGACCTCTATCGGATGTCGAAAACCCATTTGGTCTTCATAGGAACCCATTCAGTTATTTGAATTTGAATTTATTTTTTTTAATGATTTAATTTAATTTTAAACAAGATTTTATAAGTACAAAAATATTTGAATTAATTAAATTTATTTTGAATTAAATAATTTTGTTTGTAAATATTTAATATAATTTAATATACAAATAATATAATTAAAAATTAAAATAAAAACTTAAAACGGATATGAAAATTCGATACATGTTTTTCATATGAATTTTAAATTTTAATAAATTTTTCACATGAATTATGAAATAAGTTTATTATTTGAATAAATTAAAAAAAAAGTATACAAATAATTCTGTAAAAAAAGTTAAAGACAATAAAAAAACTATTATAATAAATTTAACATTTATAACTAAATTATAATAAAAAACTAATACAATAAATTAAATATATATAAATAATTTAATAAACTAAATTATAAATTTAAAAATTATCTAATTAAATATTTTAAAATAATCTAATAAACATTTATTAATAATATAATTAAAAATTAAAAGAAATAAAAACTTCAAAAACCATATATCGGATATGAAATCCGATACATGTTTTTCATATGACTTTTAAATTTTTAATAAATTTTTCGTATGAATTTTAAATAAATTTATTTTTTTAATAAATTAAAATATTTATAAAAATTATTTTATACAAAAATTTAAGAAAATTAAAAACTAATCCAATAAATTTAACATTTATAATTATATTATAATAAAAAAATAATACAATAAATTAAATATTTACAAATAATCTAATAAACTTAATAAAATTAAATTAAACATTTAGAAATTATCTAATTAAATATTTTAAAATAATTTAACAAATATTTATAAATAATATGATTAATAATTGAAAAAAAAACTTCAAATATGTATCGGATCTATCCGGTACATTTTTTCATATGAATTTTAATTTTTTAATAAATTTTTCATACGAATTGTAAATTTTTTTTATTAAATTAAAATAATTCCTATAAATTATTTTATATAAAAATTTAAAGAAAATAAAAAATAAATATAATAAATTTAACATTTATAATTAAATTATAATAAAACTCTAATACAATAAATTAAATATTTACATATAATCTAATAAACTTAATAAAACTAAATTAAATATTTAAAATTATCTAATTAATTATTTTAAAATAATCTAATAAACATTTATGAATAATATAATTAAAGTTTATAAAAAACTTCAAAATAGAAACTATTAGATCTTATACATACGCAAAAGGAAAGTAATAAAAAACAAAAAGAGCTCATCCTCTTCCTTTTATCACTTACGAGCCGTGCAAGATGAAAGTCTATCGGATATGAAATTCGACACTCGACACATGTTTTTTGTATGAATTTTAAATTTTTAATAAAATTTTCATATGAATTTTAAATAATTTCTTTTAATTTAATTCATACAAATTATTTTATACAAAAATTATTAAATACTAATACAATAAATTCAACATTTATAATTAAGTTATAATAAGAAATTAGAAAAATAAATTAAATATTAACAAATAAAATTAATAAAACTAAATTAAACAATTACAAATTATCTTTTTAAACATTTTAAAATAATCTAATAAACATTTATAAATAATCTAATTAAACATTAAATAAAAACTTTAAAAATCATGGTTATGATACTTGTATAGGATAAAATATAATGATGTAAAAACTTTTAGAAGTTTTCATATTTAGTAAGTCATTGCACAAATAATCGATTATCAAGAGGAATAATCGATTATCACGAGCTAGTTTAGAAGAGAGTTGCTTGCGCAAATAATCGATTATTACACAGAATAATCGATTATCACGAACTAATTTAGAAGAGAAAAGCTTGAACAAATAAAAGATTATTACACAGAATAATCGATTATCACTGTTTCATTTAACACAAGAGAGATTAACCACATATATAAATTTTCATTATATATATATATATATATATATATATATATATATATATATATAGACACACACACTTACCTTACAATACTGGTTTGCGATACAATACTGGTTTGCGTTATTACATAAATAACAGGGTCCCCAACAAAAAAAAACATTTGTTTCTCTACCTTAAAAAAATAACAACTTGTCTTGAGTTCATATAATATTGTGACAAAGTTAGTCTTTTGAAGATAAAACATTTACGATCTGAAATGATGTGTGGTTGTCTTTATTTATCTAAAATGCATAAAAAATATTCATTACTACCCCATTTTAGAAAAAATAAATAAATTCTTTTTAAAAAAATTTCTCAAGCAAGTGTTATCATCATAGTAGAAGTCAACTTAAGATGCAAAGTACTAAGTAATCAAAGGAAAATAATGCATTAAGAAAAAAAGGACAAAAAAAAAATCACAAAGTGATGACAAACAGAAAAATGTATGTGACAAATAATGTATGTGATGCCTATATGGTAACTCATGTTTCAAATAAGCCATAAATATTCATTTAGACCTTTATATCCTTCTTTAAATACCTTTCGGCCCTAGTCTAGTCACGTTACAAGCCTAATAAAAATATGCACACATTGAATAATGGTTATTTAAATTTTTATAAAGATTAATTTTGTCATAAGACAAAATAATAACAATGTAATTATAAAAAAAAATATGAATGAATGAAAAATAAGTGATATCTTAGGAGGAGGGAACTCCCTACTAGATTAGTTAGAAGCATAAAAAAAAATCAAACCACCAGGAACAATCCTTTTCATAATATTTTATATATTGTATCTAAGTAAATAAATATGTCTTTTTAAAATTAGGAAACGCCTGCATAGGAACTAAAAGACATATAAGCAAAATACATTTAGTTTTGATTTTCATATGTCTAGTGACACCTCAAAAATAGAATAAATCATCATTATTGTTGAATTACGAAGTTTGTTAGTCCTAAATAAAAATTTAACCTACACAACAAATATTTTATAAATTCTTTCTAAAGTTTCCCTTGTACCAATTATATTTCTCATTGTATCGTATGACCCTCTCAACATAAAGATTTTCAATTGACAAAAATTAAGTTAATTAATTAGTTAGCTACATGGTTCTAAATCGTGATTTCGTTATAGAAATTGTGGTTGGAGGCGTTGTTGCAATTTAGGAAGAACAAAATGTATAAATAATAGAACTAAATTATCGTTAAACAAAATTAGAATTCAACTATTCGAACTGTTTAAATAACACTATACCTCATGTTTTTTAC
Organism: Vigna umbellata; assembly: GCF_018835915.1. The sequence goes on from NW_025906731.1 coordinate 79,636, forward strand.
CTATATTTAGTTATGGTCCAATTTAATTTTAACAGTCTTATCTAAGAACAATTGAGTTCTTAAAAATTAAATTAATGTAAAACAATTCAAATCCAGTTTTCTTTTAAATAATTATATATATATTTATGCAATTGAGTTTGATATTAATTTAGCTGAGTTGAACCATGATAATTACAATACATATTTCAATTGTTGCATCGTTAAATTACTTTTATGTATGCAACTAAAATAAATTTCAACTACTGTAATGATGGAGATATCCATCACATTATTTTATTGAGTGCCAACTCAATACATTGGCTTGGCTGTCACCATGTGAATTGTCAATGACTTATTAATGAGGGCTTTTAATTATATTTCTCTCATATCGAGTATCTCTTTATATAAAGATTTTTAATTCACAATTTCAAAATAAAGGGAGGCTGTTTTGTACTATGTATGATGTTAATGAGATACTTGTTATTAGTTGTGGTATATTGATTGGTGTCTGAAGGGCTGGGAAGTTGAATGAGCGATGTACAAACAACCATTCTAAAAATAAATTAGACGTTTAATAATGGATTAGTTTATTAAGTAGGTGGAACGTTGCCTCGTGTAACAATATTTAGAAAGACTTGTCAGGTAAAAAATAATAAAATAATCTGAATGCAGGATCCTGATAGATCTAACTACTGTTTAAGTAAGATAACAATATAAATTCAAATATTTGATTATTTTTAATTAATAGAAGGGAACATGACAAGCGCAATATGTGGGTTAAGCATGTGAATATAATTGAAATAATTAATTTTTTTATCCTTGTTTACATCTTATCTCAAATATTAAAATGCGTCGATCAAAGAAAAGATTATTTTTTCCTTGATCGGTATAACACACGTTTAAGTAAGACAACATGTTTGACTATAACCAAATACTCATTAATTCAAAACTCTGAGCTGCATTATTATTTGGTATATTTTGAAGTGAAGGAAGTGAATTGAGGAGAAAGGGTAGTGAAAGTATTGTTTATGATCCATTCTCAGTGCTCTCTTTGAAGCTTTTTTCGGAGTCTCTGGCTACTTTAGTTGTCCTCATAGTGTGGTCAGGTAAACACTGATGTTGAAGTTCAGTTTTCTCACTCTGTTGCTAATATCTTCTTCATTTCTTGCTATAAGGACACCAAGTTTAGATTTAGGTTTATCTATAATATGAAACGTTTGCGTCATACAAATCACAATTTGGAACTCTACTGTTTCTCAAACTCTCTCACCATTCTCTTGCAGTGTTGCTCGGTATTACGATTTGGAACGGTGGAACGTAAAGGCAAATCACAGCTTAACGAGGTGTGTTTTGTAGCTTATATAAATATCAACCTATCAATCTCTATATCGCCTCATTTTTTTTGTTTGACTATTTTACAAATTTGACTCATACAAGATGGATATTACGTATACAAAATTATGAACTTAGCAAACAATAATTTTAAGTTTTACATAGTTTGTCTCACACTCGAGGTAACATATCCTTAACAGTACTCTTAGTTTTAAACTTACTTTAGACTTATGAATAATGCATATATTCTGTTATCATATTAAAAAAAGTGAAATTAATTTTAATTCAATCTTATAAATTTCATTTAATAACAAAAAATTACGTCTGTTATATAGTATAATTTAATCATAATTCTATTATATTATATTTTAAAATCGTAATAATATTTCATTTGAAGTATGTTGTTAAATATATAAAAGCATTAACACTTGCTTTGTTTTAAGTGGAGAAACAAGCTGGTTCAAGATAAGTTACAAAAACGAGATAATAATAAAATATTATAATTACGAAAAATTATAGTGGTTATGGGCAAGAAACTTTGTTCACAATATTTAACAAGGATTTGCCCAAAAACACTATATATAATATTTTAATATAATTTATTATTTTTAATATACAACTTTAAGTTTTTATTATAATAAATTATATAAATAATATTAAATATTTAAAATAATATATAAAATAAATTTATTAATTTAAATTTGCATACTTTATAAATTTATTTATTTTAATATATTTTTACTTTGAAATACAACTTTTTATTCATTAAAAATTTATAGTAAGTTTTATTTTAATTTAAAAATTTATTCTAATTTTAATTTATATATCAAGTTATTTATAAAATTTTATTTTTGAAACTAATCTGAAATATATCAAAATTTTTGAATGGCTCGATTCAATTTAAACTAATGATTAAATTATATGTATTCGAATTATTAAATATTAGCAAATCAAACATTAATCCTAGTAGTGAGGCATATTAATTATTCGAATTTGAAAATGAACTTAGATTGAATTTTCCAACCATATATAAGTTCTTAAAACCATGGATGATTAATAAATAAAAGTGAATCGAATCAAAGAAATATAATTAATTGAATTTAAAAATGCTCTTATTTGCGGATTTGTAATATAGTTTTTTTTAGTATTTAAATATAATATTTAAAGAATACTTGTGTTATTTATCTTTGAGAAAAATAAAGAAAGTAATTATGAGTATTTTGTATACTCCTTATAAGTGGAAAGTGGTAAAAAAGTACCGATATCAGTTTAATACATTGTTAAATAGGTACTTATCTTCTCTTAAATTTAGCATTTCTATATAAATTGTAATACAATATTGATTTGATTTTCATTTTTTATTGACTAAATATTATTCTCCTTTTTTTACTGACTGGTATATTTTTACTTTGTGTTTTCTTGGAAAAGGATGTAATCCGACCTTGTATAATTAAGCTCCAAAAATAGATTTTTTTGGAGTCCTTTAGTTAGAGGAGTGATTAATTTTATATGGATTAATTTTAAATGGAAATGTGGTGGTGTTAGATGACACGTGACTTACATAGTCTATCATTACAAACAAAATATTTTTGAACTATCTATGATAGTGTTAAGAATCTTGTATATGAAAAAGGAGAGGATAAAACATCAATGTGATGAGGTTGAGAAAAACATAAACAGGTAAGGCTATAACATGGGTTTAAAAAGGACAATCCTAAAATTGTTTCTTGTCATTCTTAGTAGTTCTAGTTCTTCTCAACGTAGTAAGCTCTCCAAGTTGAAAATGGATGCTCCATCGAATCCCCTACCCACCACCATAAAAGGAAAAACTTCAATTTTGCATCTCCCACAAATTAAATAAGTAAGATGAAGATGAATGACCCATGTAGAAACAACACACAAAGGTGGAATACAACCTTTACGGATTAGGGAAAATTATACGTTCTTCCTTAAAAGGACATTGAACACAAACTATGTTTTCTCCTCTCTAACTCCACTCCAAATTTAACATTTCTACCACTTTTGCGTTTCATGTAACATTCCATTTAGTAGCATAAAACTTATAAAATAAGACATTTCATAATAATATTTGAAACAAAAAATCTACAATCTAGAGAATTGTTATTATAATTATTCCAAGGTATAACAATAATAACATGAGATACATAGGTATTGTTTCAAAGAAACTATGGTATAGAAGGAAAGATAAGAGTCTTTCTTAAGATTCTAGAAAAGAAGGAAAACAACCAAACAACAAACAACAACACATATCCCTCCTAAAATAGATCAAGTTTTATTCTCTCATACTAATAAAGGTGATTATTGCAAAAGAAAGAAAACAACATAAATAGAACAAAACAGAAGAAAGGGTATGCTAATGTGCAAAAAGAATTTTCATAAAAATACTATAGAAATATCATCATACATCACACACTCATAAAACAACAATATCACGTATAAAGACTCAATTATTCGAATAAAGCGCTGATGTGAAATCGGGGGAGGGAGGTCACTTGTGGTGTCCTCTACTGCTCTTCAGAGCCATTGTCAATGGGTTTCACCTTGGCCAAGGTAAAAAGCCCTTTGACGAGGACTTCTTGTACCTCTCATCACATACCCCATTTTGCTCTACTTGAGCTTGAATAATTGTTAGAGTAATAAGATAACCTCTGTCAGACCTCGGAAAAACGCACCCAAAACCCCACCTGTCAAACCTCATTAAAACGCACCCAAATCCCCTCTGAGCGGACGCCAGGTGTCAAGAAACGAGGATCCAGAAATCAGATAGTGGAATGCAGGTGTCAGCAGGAGAGCGGACGTTCGTTTTTAAACAAAACTGATTTTTATGAAATCCGTGTCACTCCCTGCATGCGCTCTTCTTCTCCAAAAATCTGATTTTTCCATTCCTCCTCCTTCTCTCTAAAACAACTCTCCCTTCTTTCTACCAGAACTCACTCTTTCTTTTCTCCGATCATCCTTCAGGCACCAGTTCTACATTTCCGGTGTAGAGAACAATCGTTTGAACCGATCCGTTTAAGATTCTGAACTGGTAAGTTCATCCTTTCTCCATTCGTGTTTTTCTGTAACATGCAAACCCAGATTTTTGGTTGCATGAGTTGAATCTATCATTCTGAGTAATTGTATGGTCTATGTGGGTTATAGTTTGTAGAACGTTGAGACCCCGCTTAGAAGGAGAACCCTAGCCCATATCTGAGAACGTTCGATCACCTTTAAGAGGTAAGGGAAGCTTATCTAATTTAATTGTATGTTCTTGCACGTTCGTTGATAATGAATGTATGTTGCTGAGTGGTTGAATGTATGTATAAAGTATGAATACTGATATGGTTGTTGATGTGAAATATGATTTCTTAGTATGATATGAATTTTATAAAGTTATGAAATTATGTATTGATAAATGAGATCTGAATATGAATTCCCCTATGTTAGTGTACGTTCGTCATTGAACGGTCCTTGACCGTTCGATGTTTCTATTAAGTCTGATTGAAATTGAATTCTTTCATTTGGAAAGAATTCTAGTTGAGGACGAACGTCTTCGTATGATAGTACTGTGCTTGAGCGTTCGGTCAAGCGTAGTTGCATCTGAGTATTCAGTGATAAACTTAAACCTGGTAAATATATGTATTTATATACAGTATTTATTCTTAAACACAATTCCGACAATATCTCAAGTATAAATCTTTCTATTATAAACTTTAGTAGCGCTCGGTCTCACACCAAACTCTCGAAGTGAGTAGTGCTCGGTCTTATACCAAGCACCTTTACTCTTTTATAATTAATCAATCATGATGAAATAACGTCCGTCCAACTTCAGTAGGATTCCCTTTCATTGTGTTCGGTCATTGACTGGCATTGGGTTTAGGTACATGAATTATTCTAAGTATGGTTCTTTAACGTCTTGACTTGTCTACATTCATTTTCTCCGGCCTAAAGCTTCCGTACTTGATATTCTTTGAGTGTTGGTTTGAGATCTCGAGAGTCAGTCCATTTAACTGATTCATGTTGTAATTAACGTTCGTCCTATATTATATAATTGTACTCGTTTATTCTTAAATATAAAAGTAATCCTTTTGGTCTTATTCTATTCTGGAACTTGGGGATTTCTCGGTCCCGTTCCTAGTGTTCATCCTCGTTTTGAGTGGGGACTGAACGTTCGGTTTTTGTTGTTAGTCGAATTGGTGTTAAAGATGGAATAAAAATGATGGATAATAAGAGATGGAGAGTATATGAGATGGATAAACTGTTGTGGATTATGAACGAGCGTTCCAGGGAGGAACGACTCATGTATGAATATTGGAATTTGTAAAGTATGACTGTGGTAATGATAAGCTGTCGATTCATCCTGATGTTCCGTGAGTACTCGTCCTTATGTAGAGGAGGGTAGGTCATGTGTGGGAACGGCAGGAGGTCCTAGTCCTTAGGGGTAATTCGGACAGATAGGGCTAACCTCGGGTGGCAGCTGTTGAGTGTATCCCAGTTACTACACCACCCGGGTGCACGAACGTCGTAGCTACACAGATGTCATACAGTCCGGACGGTCAGTCTAGTGATAGGCTTGGTATGATACATATAATTGAAATTCTTGTGTGTGTTGGATTGTTTAACTCATATGTTGGTGCATGAATTAAATTACATAAGCTTACCCTGTGTTTTCCTTGTGTTGTCTTGTTGTACGTCCGTCCTTGTCGTTGTAATGATCATCCGTGTGGATGTGAGCAGAAGGAGACGCGCTACTGGAAGATGCGCTGGAAGAAGAGAACTTGGTAGGTGTAGAGGTGAAAACCGAACAGTAGGACGTTCGGATAATAGTTTGGTTATTGGGTAAGGTGGTCGTTAAATCACCTTTTCCTTTCTTTTGTATGACCGTTCGGTGTTGGTTTTGTAAACCGTTCGGTCAAATTTCGCTTATCTTGTACAGTTAAGATTGTAATTATACGTAAGGTCGTTCGGCCATAACCGTACGTTCTTTTAAATGTTAAGACTGATCTGAGTTATTATTAATTGTAAATATTCTATTATATGGTTTATGGCTATATTTTTGGGATGTTACATTCTCCAACGCCTAGACTCTTACATTCGTGCTTACACTAATGAAATGCCACCATAAAATCTCCCTAAGAGATCCATGGAATTATGCTAACACATATACCATACGCATCGTCATCACAATGTCATACATGAATAAACACCATAATACTCTTAGACATGCATAAAGTACATTGTAAATTCTATATCAAACAACCATTAAATAAGAAATTTCAGACATGTACACTTATGCTTAGAAGTGGTGCCCAATGCTAGGCTTTTCTTAGAAAGTGACACTTAGAGGTAGTGCAGGCACTTAGCGTCAAACCTTTCGCAAAAGGCAGCACTCAAGGACAGTCCTGGTGCTTAGCGTCATTCTTCTCCCAAAAATTTACACTTAGCAATGTTGGGCATCCAAGTGTGAGTCCAAGTCCCACATTGGATAGAAATGAGAAAGTAGAGCACACTAGTACAAAAACAGCGTACGACGTCGAATACTTTTGGCCTTTCAAGTCGAATTCGAGAACGACGTCATATTGGGAGACGTTAAATTAACGTCGAATTTAAAAACTTCGACGTTAATTTAACGTCGAATTTTGTCAATATACTACATTAATTTAACGTCGAATTTTGTCAATATATGACGTTAATAATTTTTTTTTAAAATAATTGTAATCCTTTTACGATGATATAGGATCAACAATAAATAACAATGACAAACAACAAACAAGTTCAATTAAACAACAACAACAAACAAGTTCAACAAAACAACAATAACAAACAAGTTCAACCAAACAACAACAACAAACAAATTCAATAAAAAAAAAACAACAAACAAGTTCAACAAATAAGTTTTTCAAGACGAAAACGAAAACTAACCTTCAAAAGGTGGGTTCATCGGAATAAAGTATTGCCACCAGTGAGAGAGAAAGCAGAATGCGCATATGAAGGACAAGAACACGAAAATAATCGGTGAAAACAAACGAAAATCATACCTAAAGTAGTTAATTAACATGCATTTGTATCAAATGAAAGAAATATTACATGTGATGGTCGTCAAACTTCGTTCGAGAAAAATTTGAGTAGAGAAGAGGGTCTCGCGCGCTAAGATAAAGTGAATGAATTTTCACTCTCCCGCTCAAATTTTTATTGAATTCACTAACCTTTTGACGTCTAACACTGAGACATTTGACGTTTTATATCCTTTTATGTCGAATTATAATTCTAAACGACGTTAATAATTGCATTTATTTACAAAATTGCCACCGGTCATTTTTAACGTTGGCTATTGAGTGATTAGATGTTGAACGTGTGACGTTATACGCTGTTTTTGCACTAGTGACAGTATATAAAGGTGAAAGACCCATTAACCCATTGCCTTAAGGTTTTGGGTAAAGAGTGGTGTCGATCCCTTATATAGTTGGCTCAGATGTTATTGGTGTTTGTGTAACCCACAAGAAACCTCTTCCTCGATTTTCCCAACAGTGGTATCAAAGTCTGGTTTGTCTTGGTGACCGACTCAGACGAGTATAATGATCCTTATACCGAAAGTCTTCCTGGCAAAGGTATTCAAATAAGTGAGTTCTGTTAAGATGAACGGCGGTTGGAAAGGGCTACTCGTGGTTGTGGTTGGTTGGGAATGCTTCCGCTAAAGGGGGAGTGTACCTATGTGGAAGGGACTCACCCTTGTAGGGGAGATTGTTGGGAATCCAAGTGTGAGTCCCAGTCCCACATTGGATAGAAATGAGAAAGTAGAGCAGTATATAAAGGTGAAAGACCTATTAACCCATTACCTTAAGGTTTTGGGTATAGAGTGGTGTTGATCCCTTATATAGTTGGCTCAGATGTTATTGGTGTTTGTGTAACCCACAGGGAACCTCCTTCTCGATAGACCCAACATATATCACTCAACACAAACATGAGACATGTAAGGAAAGCAATAAACAACACAGACTTGGATCAAGAATACTCATCTCTTGAAGAACCATGAATGAAACCCATACTCTTGATACCTAAAGCATGTAGTCTTTGCTCTTGATATCAAATGATAAAAAAAATGGCTTGCTCCAAAACCTGGACCAAGGCCCTCTTCACTAAATTGCAAAATAGACACCAATGATGGATCATGAGCCAAATGATGGAACAAAACCCATAGAAAGGAACAAGGTTTGGTGCCAAGATGACGAAAACCCTTTTCACTCAAGTTTAAGGAGACTCCATTGAGATGTTGTACTAGTTGCGGAAGCACATGTAAAGATGAAGGAAAATTAATATGGTGAGTGTTTGGATGTGTATCTTGAAGGAGGTTGGGTCAACCATCAAGAAAATGTTAAGAGACATCAAAAAGACATCTATCCTAGTGAACTTAGAAAAAGAAAAGTTGCAATATGGGGTAAAGTTTCTCTTCATTAATTCCAAGTTTAAGTTGAATATAAAACTCTTGAGCACTCCCTTTTATAGAAGGAGTAGTGGACTCATATCTTAATAAGGAAGAAAGAAAAGTACATTGAATAATAAAAATGCATTGAACCTAAAGTTTCATGAACCTTCTTCTAGAGTGTAGATGAATTGCACTAGGTGCCTTAACCTCTAAGTATGTCCTAAGGGTTATTTGAGGCCCAAGCAAGCGTAACAAACCACTTAGTTCACATTCCTACTTAAGAATAAAAAATAAGCTGACGTTTTGGTCAAAATCTGTCTATTTTAATCGATTATGCGAGACTCATAATCAATTAAATCATAAAAACTTCCTTCTTTTCGAGATGTTTATGGAATAATAGATTATTCGATGAAATAATCAATTATTTCATAGGCTGATCAAAAGAAGTGGAAAGAATACAAGCCTAAATGAAATGTAACATTGGCCTAAATACAAGGCCTAAAGAAAAGACTTACATAATTACAAAGCTTAAGAGAAGAAAAAAAAGTTTAAACAATATCCTTCACAAAAGAAGAGCTCTTTGAAGTCTTTCTTCTTCTTCTTCCATTCTTCTAGTCCTTGTTCATGTTGTAACTCCTTAGATAATTTTCATCAAGTTCCCTGGATAGGTTCCCATCAGTGTTCTCGACAACACAAATGAGGATTGTGATGAATGGATGAAAATGGAAAAGAAAGAGAGCAAAGAACATGTACAAATTACAAGAAAAGAAAATTAAAAATGAATATATATATATATATATATATATATATATATATTGAAATTACAGGGAAAACACTAGAGAGAAGGTGAATAGTGTTTTCAAAATCTTTTCGCAAATCAACGTCTAATAGCTTGTAAAGATAATGTGTAAGGGTTTTAAGATTATTAGATGCTAGGTTTTAATAATACGAGTGAATAAAAAAACGTGTTGAATAGAAAAATAGTAAACCACAAATTTTTATATTGGTTCACTCAACCTGAGTTATGTCCAATTCTCTCTTAAGAACTCTTAAGAAGTTTCACTAATCTTTTCGAAGATTACACGAGTTTTGTTTGTCCAAGATCTCACCAAGTATTCCCACCATTCCTTGTTACAATGAGTATTAATATTACTTCTGGTTTCCTAGTCATTCTTATGGGCTGAAAAGTTATTGAAGTGTAACAATTCTCATTAAAGAAAATAAGAGGAAATCCGTAATATACAAAGAAATATGTACATATGCTGTTCACACATTTTACATCAAGTAGTCTCACTGGGCTTCTTACTTTGTTTCTTGATACTTCCACAATCAACAATTTGTTCACATATAACATATAGTAGTTGAACAAACAACAAACAATAAGATAGTGCAAGTAGAATAATTTAATACAGATATAAATTATCTAAAAAAATTTAACACATATATAATTGATTTCGTTACTCATTAAATGTTATCTTATTTTTTTTTATTCAGTTACTGATTGATATGTTACGTTGCTGATAAAAGGATGTAGTCCCACCTTGTAGAAGATAACCAGGCTCCAAGGATGGATTGGTCCAGCGTTGTAGTACAAGGGATTCGTTTTGTATGGAGACACGGTGTTCGACACGTGACTTACATAGTCTGTTATAAGCAAAGTGTTCATGAACTGAAGGATAGTGTTAAGGATCTAGAAAATGAAAAAGACAAGATAGATCATCAATGTGATGAGGCTTATAAAAATCTAAAAAACATTGAAGGTAAGGTTATTGAATGGAGTCGAAAAGTGAGTGAAATTAAGACTATAGTGGAGGAGTTTGAGAATGATGATGGCCACAAAAGGGCCAGATCACTCAATTGTTATGTTTTTTCGTACTTGTGGAATAGACACAGGTTAGGAAGACAAGCAAAGAAGATGGAAGTGGGTGTTAAACAGCTAATTAATGAGTCCCCTGGGTTAGATGAAATTTCCTATAGGGAAAATGTAACATCTAATGATACCACATTGTCTAATTCTGGCTTTGAAGAATTCAGTTCTACAAAATCCACAATGGAAAAAGTAATGAGACAACTTGAAAATTCCAGTGTGAGAATGATTGGATTGTATGGGGAAGGAGGTGTGGGTAAGAGTGCTTTAATCAAAGAAATTGCAAGGATAGCTAAAGACAAGTTGTTTAATGTGGTGGTTAAAGTAGAAATAACAGCGAATCCCAATCTGCAGAGCATCCAGGAAGAAATTGCTTATATGTTACAACTGCAATTGGAAGGGGAAGGGGAAAATGTGAGAGCTGATTGTCTACGGAGGAGGTTAAAGAAAGAAAAAGGAAACACCCTTTTAATCTTGGATGACCTTTGGCATAAATTAGATCTAAACAAGTTAGGGATTCCAAGTGATGATAATGATGATTTAAGTAATGATACGAGGGGTCTTAATGATAAATTCTTGAAAAAGGACAAAAATAACATGGATCATCATAAGACAGTATTGAAAAGAGAAAAAATCATTGGCGGTCATAAGGAGTGCAAAATTTTGCTCACTGCACGTCAAAAAAGAGTATTAGAAATTGAAATGGATGTAAAATCGACTTTCCGTGTAGAGCCATTAGATGACAAGGATGCTTTGATGTTTTTTCAGAAGTTGTCTGGAATACATAACATGTCAGACTCTAGAAAAGAAATTGTGACGAAGTATTGTGCAGGGTTACCAATGGCAATAGTAACAGTTGCAAAGGCATTAAAAGGTAAGAGTGAGTTAGTATGGGAAGCAGCACTTGAAAAACTTAAAAAGCAGGAATTGGTGGGAGTTCAAACATATATGGACATTTCAGTGAAGATGAGTTATGAGCATCTAGAAAATGAGGAGATCAAATCCATTTTCTTACTTTGTGCTCAAATGGGCCATCAACCACTGATTATGGACTTGGTGAAGTGTTGTTTTGGTTTGGGTATACTTGAAGGGGTCTCCTCACTTTGGGAAGCTCGAGACAAAATCAAGATAACAATCCAAAAGCTAAAAGACTCGGGCTTACTATTGGATGGAAATTCTGATATTCATTTCAATATGCATGATATAGTTCGAGATGCTGCTTTGTCTATAGCAAACAAGGACAAAAATGTTTTTACTTTAAGAAATGGAAAAGTAGATGAGTGGCCTGAACTCAGGAGATGCACTTCTATTTCTATATGCAATTGTGATATCATTGACGAGCTTCCTACAGTCAAATGTTCTCGACTTAATTTTTTTCAAATAGACACTAATAATCAATCTTTGACAATACCTGAGAAGTTTTTTGAAGGAATGAAAAATCTCAAAGTTTTAATATTGACCGGTTTTCATCTAAAAAGATTTCCACCTTCGATCAAAAGCTTATTAAAGCTCAGAATGCTTTGTTTGGAACGGTGCACTTTAGAGGACAACTTATCCATAGGAGAGCTAAAAAAGTTAAGAATTCTTAGCTTCTCTGGATCCCAACTTAAAAGTTTGCCAACTGAATTGGGGTGCTTGGATAAGTTACAACTGTTAGACATCAATGATTGTTCTATACTAGAGATTAACATTCCACCTAATATTTTATCAAGTTTGACACATTTAGAAGAGTTGTATATAAGGAAAAGCTTGACCAAAATGTTGGTGGAAGGAGAGCCAAGCCATGGTCAAAATTCGATTCTTTGTGAGCTGAAGAATTTGCATCAGTTAAAAGTTGTGGACTTAAGCATCCCATGTTTTTCACTTTTGCCTAATCACTTGTTCTTTGCCAAGTTAAAAGATTACCAAATTGTTGTTGGAGACGTGGAAATGTTTTCTATTATAGGCTTTAAGATGTTTGATAAGTACGAAACGTTCAGAGTTTTGGCATTACAACTGAATCATGACACTAACATTCACTTCCAAGAAGACATAAAATTGTTGTTTAAAACAGTACAAAGTTTGTTATTGGGAAAGGTAGATGATGTTGTTGAAGCTGTTAATAAGTTGAATATGGATGGATTTCCAGATCTGAAACACTTATCCATCATAGATAGCAATGCCATCAAATATGTCAATTCAATGGAATTGTCTAATTGTATAAATGCTTTTCCCAATTTGGAATCTCTATGCCTTTACAATCTGAAGAACTTGGAAATGATATCTAATGGTCCACTTACAGTTGCTTCATTCGCCAAATTAAAGTCCATCAAGGTGAATATGTGTGATCGATTGGTGAGTCTCTACTCCGTTTACATGGTGGAATTTGCTAATAGTGAAGTACCATGTAAGATTTGTAAATATAATTCTTACTTGGATAAATTTTGTGCTAGCCTAAAAACAATCGAGGTTTCTGAATGTGAATCTTTAAAGGAAATCTTTCGAATACCAAAGAAATGTTATAAGGTTAAGTTTCTAAAGTTGCAGACTTTGACATTCCAAAAGTTACCATCATTAACATGTTTTTATACCAAAGTGGAGAAGTCTTGCTGGCTACATCCGACAAAGCCTCAAACTAAAAGTAGTGGTAGTGAAGAAGATCAAAAAAGTTACCAGGCACCTCCACTTTTTGGTGAACAAGTATGATATTACACATTTTCCCTATAATTTAAATAAATTGTTCAACTGTTGTAAAATATTAACTGTGTATGTGTTTGCAGGTTGAAATTCCAAACTTAGAGAGCTTGAATTTATGCTCACTCAACATCCATAAGATATGGAGCGATCAACTCTCGTCAAGTTTCTGCTTTCAAAACTTGATAAAACTAGTTGTGAAAGAGTGTGATAAATTGACATACTTATGTTCGTTGTCTGTGGCTAGTAGTTTAAAGAAGCTGAAAAGCCTTATCATAAGTGAATGTCCAATTATGGAGAAGATTTTTGAGACAAATGAAAATAATGCAGATAAGGTGTGTATTGGTGTAAATAAGAGTACATGTTTTTAGTTCAGTTAATATTTTGTTTACAGTTCTTAACCAAACTCTACACTTTGTGTTTTTTGTTTAACATCTAAATGTAATTATTATATGTTTTCATCAAAATGTAGGTTTGCGTCTTCCCTAAGTTGGAGGAAATCCACCTTAGCAAAATGAGGAGACTAAGAGATATATGGCATACTAAAGTGAACATTGATTCTTTTTCTAGTCTCATTTCGGCGAACATTGATGAGTGCAATAAACTAGACATGATTTTTCCAAGTAACATGGAAGGATGGTTTGAAAGTTTGATTAACTTGAAAATTTCTAGATGCAAGTCCGTGAAAGAAATTTTTGAAGTTAGAGATTCTAAAGAAATAGATGTATCTGGTGGGATAGACACAAATCTGCAGGTTATTCTTCTTGAAAACCTCCCGAAATTGAAGGAATTGTGGAGCAAAGATCCTCATGGAATTCTCAATTTTAAAAAACTTCGGACTATAGATGTAAGTTATTGTGATGAATTGAAGAATTTGTTTCCAGCTTCTATGGTAAAAGATGTATCAAAGCTTGAACATATGTCAATATTACATTGTGAGAGGATGAAGGAAATTGTTTCAAGTAAAGATGCATCAGAAGCTAACAATGATCCATTAGAGTTTCCTGAACTAACCTATGTGAGATTGTATTCACTACCGAATATCAAACATTTCTATAAGGGGAGACATATGATAAAGTGTCCAAAATTGAAGGAGTTAGCTGTGAACCGCTATTTGAAGCTTAAAGCATTTTCCAAAGAAATCGTTAAAACAACAGAGGAAGAAGAAAGTTTTGTTTTCTCAGCTCAAAAGGTACGCAATGTTCCACCTTTCTTAGAGTTCAACAAAAAAAAAATGTGTAGTCAATTTATATATATATATAGGAGAAAAAGACACAAGAACTAAACTAAAAATAAATATTTTTTTGGATGAGGAGAAATAAAAGATAGATTAAATAAAAATTGAACTTTTAAGATTATTCAATTTGAAAAAGAAATATAGGAATGCTATTTTATTTTTACAGTGAATGTTATTCATAATAATATATTATTAATTTTATTTTTATTAAAATTTTCATTTTTGGTGTAAAATAAAAACTTTGTACTCTGTAAAAAAAAAATATAGTCTGGCATCCGATATTTTTGCACCTTTCTAGTTTTCTTAAAATGAAATTAATGGCATTTTGACTTCTCATATTGTCTTCGCAATCTTACCCTCTGAATTGCTGATTAATCACGGGTTCCCCGAATTGTTTAAAACCAAATCCTCATTATTTACAATTTTTCTTTTTCCCTTTAAGTCAATGGCTAAAATTAATTACTAATTTGCTTGTAGGAGCCTCAAGAACAAAATTTTCCAGAACATGTAGTATTTACGGTCAAATCTATATATTTCCACAAGTATTTCCTATAAATATTTTTTCTTGGAACGTATTAATATATATATATATATATATATATATATATATATATATATATATATATATATATGAAAGAGGTACCGGAGCCATTTTACTTCGTTAATTCTTCATAGAATTTACTTTTATTCGTTTCACTGTTTAGGTATTCCCCAACTTGGAGTATATGGAAATTGACTTCGAGGAAGCACAAAATTTGTTACCCAAGTATCAAATGCACCGTCTAAAAGAACTTAATTTGATTTCAGTAGAAAGTGTTGATTTTCTTAACCAGTTTCCATACAGAATGCCAAATCTTGAAAAGCTAAAATTGGCTTTTCCTTACTCGTCCAAAGTGTTAAATCCAAGAGCAAATTTAGCACAGCAAGAAGGATTGGTAATCGCATTAGAGCTGAAGGAGTTAGTTGTGATGTATTCAGGGATAACGGATCTAGGATTTCCAATTCTAGGAAGACTAGAGGTTTTAAGCTTAATTGGGTGCGACAAATTGAGCAATTTAGATCCTCCCTCTTTATCTTTTACATACTTGACATGTTTGAAACTGACCAATTGTTCGGGATTAAGGAACTTAATGACATTCTCCACCGCCAAAAACATGGTTCAACTCAAGACTCTGAAGGTAATCCGTTGTTCTAATGTAGAGGAAATAGTAAGCAATGAGCTGAGTGAAGAAGGCATAGAGATGAAAATTGAATTTAGCAAATTGATTACCATAGAACTTGTGAAACTAGACAACCTTGCAAGTTTTTGCAGTTGCAAGCACTCTGAATTTGAATTTCCATCACTGGAAATATTGATTGTAAGAGAATGCTGTAAGATGGAGAAATTCAGTGAAAGAGATCCAATAACACCAAAGTTAAAAAATATATTTGGTGTGGAAGGAGATGAAAAAGCCAAATGGCTCTGGGAAGGCAACTTGAATGACACCATACATAAAATTTTCACCGATAAGGTAATTATTCACTTATTCATTTATTTAATACTATTTCTTCTCATTTTATTAAAATCTTCTTTCCAAACCACGATTGGAAATTGCAAATCCTTGTTTTTAGCATAAAACCTTTAAATGGTAAGTATGTTGAGTTTTTCAAAGATTCAAACTCCTTTTATCTCTCTAATAAATTAGACGTGGTTCATCTATTTTTAAAGCATACAATTTAATATAAACTGTCTGAAAAAGCATTCAATTTAATACATGATTTCCATCTAAAAAAAAGTACGTCAAGCTTTTTCACACAACACGGTTAGCAAATTGTCACTATAATAGTTTAATAGTTTATATATTTATATTAAATATTTATGTTTTTATCATAAAAGAAATTACACAAACCTGACGGTAATAAGTTAGTAATATAACACTTTTACTAACTTTCACTATATATTTTCACTGTAAGTACTTTTAAATTAATAAACTTATTTTTGCATATATATAACTATTTTAATGAATTTATAGTATTACATTATACTTGTCTAAAAATATAAAAAGAAATAGTATTACTATTTATTTTATTTTATATTAATAGTTTTGCTAGAGTAATGAGTATATTAAATTTAATTCATATCAAAAAAATATTTAGATAGTAATTTGATAATTTTAATTTATAAACCATTTCTACTGTTATTAGTACCAGGAAATATATTATAAATGAAAAAATATATTTTTAGTTATTTAAACTTTTTTAATTTCAAATATGTAAAAAAAAAAATCTTTAACTTTGTGGGGATATAAAAACTATCATTCTATTTTACAGGTCAGTTTCGCATATACTGAGAATCTGCGGCTTCACATATGATACTGATATTATTATTTTATAAATAATTTACATTGGCTGAATCTAAGTTACGTCGCCTTCTTTTATCCTGATTTACAGGTCTATTTCACATACAGTGACGATCTTTGGCTTGACAGTAGTACTGAATATATTATAGAGCAACTATGGCATGGCAGTGATTGGATGCAGCAAAATTGCTTTGATTATTTGAAAACGTTGACTATATTCGGATGTGATAGTGTAGTGCATGTAATTCCATCTCATTTGCTTTCTTGCTTTCACAATTTGGAAGAATTAGAAGTAGTGAATTGTGCAGCAGCACAGGTCATTTTTAATATCGGCGATGAGAACAGGGTGATGACAAAACCTTCAGGAATATTCCGTCCGAAAAAATTGTTTTTAGATCTCCTACCAAAACTGGAGCATGTATGGGACAAGGATCCGGAGGGAATCATTGGCCTTCAACTGCTAAAGAAAATGAGTGTTAGAAGTTGTGAGTGTCTTAAAAGTTTGTTTCCAGCATCGGTAGCCAAAGATCTTGCAAGACTTGAAGTGCTTGAGGTAAATGACTGTCGGGAATTGGCAGAAATAGTTAAGGATGAAAAGGATGAGGAAGGAGAAGGAACAACACATGAGTCTGTGTTTCCTTGTCTCACCACGTTGATTCTAGAAGAATTGCAAGACCTCAAATATTCTATCCACTCCAAACAACAGGTAATTCTCACACTTTGCCTTTATGTCACCATTCAAAATTAGCTTTTATACAAAATCAGTGTAACAAGAAAATAGAGTGCATCTCCAATTTAATAATTGTTCACTATGATGATTAGTTTTGATATTAATTTATAAATTTAAAATTATTAGTTTTTGAAGTAATTTTTTATGAATAAAAAATATCATTATTTTGTAAATTAAACTGTAAATTTTTCACTAATTATTTTGTAACCAATTTAGACACTAAAAATTAAAACCTTGGTAGTTAACATCAAAGACAAATTTAGAATCTAATTCACAAAGTAATTACAAATATTTATTCATGATAGAGACTATTTTGGATACCTAACTATTATAAATTGATATATAAATTAATTAGTGACCAATCAATTTTAGTTTCTAAAATTGATTGTTATATAAGGATTTTCTTGTAGTGGTATTAGGCAAACCTGGTCAGATGGACAGAAGAAATATATGCAAACATACTATAGTATAGTGTAATTATTATCCTTTCACAAAAACTAAGTCTTTCAAAATACACAAGTTATTTTACCATCCTTCAAAATGCAAAACAACACTAATAAACTACACCGTACAATATATCTATGTACATAATATCCTAAGGAATTCCCATCAATGCCTTCAACATCTCATTTGCTAACGCCATAAAAGCAATCATTGCATAAGAGACACAAACAACCAACACCAAAAAGAGGATAAATTATTAATAACTTAAACATTCCTATAAAGTTATTATATAAAGATCAATTAAAATTAATTAGCAAACAATTACTTCATCTATCATAAAGCAATCCTCATCCATTCATAAATATATATCCTATTATTCAGATTTATGCATGCACTCGAACTTTTAAGAGTTTTGCTTTGCCATGTAAAATCAAATCTTCAATGTTGAAATGGAATTCACGACCCTAAGATTAACTATAAGAACCTCTTTCACTCTTCATCATCTCTAGACTTGTTCCTCTACCTGAGTCTTTGAGTCTAGTAGAGTATAATGACAGCTTCCCATGAGTGTCCCTAATCAAATGCACAACACTAAAATTATAAAGGGTTTGTACCTCTTCCTTAGAAGCACTAGTGCAAAAAGGGTTTTAGACATCTGTTCTTTTGGGCTTTTAACGTCAAATCTCGATCCGAAGTTTTGGGCTATAGAGTCCGACGTCTATCAAAGACGTCGGATTACACCAAAATCGACGTCTAAGGGCACTATAGACGTCGGTTAATGCCTTTAACCGATGTCTAAGGGCACTATAGACGTCGGACATGACATTAACCGACGTCTACAACAGCTCGTGTTTTTGGGTAACGTAGTAGCACCTTCTTCCTTTGCTAATTTCCTCATAAGAAAAGCTTGCATCTTTTGGATCTCTTGTGGCATTTCAACCGAAAACCGAATCTGGGTCCTTGCCTAGTTCCATTCCAACCGCCAATGAAAAAGAATACGGTGACATGAAAACTAGATAAGGATCCAGGTTCGATTTTGGGTTGAAATGCTATGAGAGATACAAAAGATGCAAAATTTTCTTACGAGGAAACTAGCAAAGGGAGAAGGTGCTACTACGTTACCCAAAGACACGAGAAAAACTGCACGAAAACACAACGAAAACTCATTTTAATCGGTTCAAATGGAACATAATCCATCAAAGACTAATTTAATCGGAGTAAAAGTAAATTTAAACGGTTCAAAAGAGATAAAATGCACCTGAAAATGCAATGCTGCGGAGAGAAAAGGCGAGGAGAAAGACGATGAAGTGTGTGTAACCACGGGTTCGTGATTTCTGATTTAACAAGAATCAAGACCTCGGTGCCCCTAGTGCCCGACATCTATTCTCGACTAGACGTCGGGGACCTCACTAATATGACATCCATTAGATTTAAAAATTAATATTCGCAGTGTATATAGACGTCAGATGTGGTGGGATCCGACGTCTAGGTTAACTTTTCACCTACCCTGTCAGCCATATAGACGTCTGTTACATGGGACTAACGTCTATAATTGCGCATAGACATCGGGGATGGCGGGATCAGACGTCTATAAATGATTTTTCACCTACCTGTTAGGCATATAGACGTCGTCCCCCCCCCCCTCAACCGACGTCTAGATGCCCAACTTATTTACGAAAATGTCACCGGTCAATAATTTACGTTGGTTATTTTGTGGTCTGACGTCTACGGAGTGACATTAAAAGCCAATTCTGCACTAGCGAAGCAAAACCTCACACACATATGAAATTCACTGACTTAACATTCTTCATTATCATTTCCTTCACCTAATAAGCGAGCGCCTAACAGTGCAGATTGGCGTCCAACGCTCTAGCCTCCTAGAGCTCTCTAACTTGGCCATTTCGAAGTGGTGCCCAACAATAAATATATGTCTCGTAATACAACATCAAAACAATGAAAAATCAAGTATTTAACTTGTGCAGTTGGCTAAATATAATATTTCTATTTCTTTCCTGTTTCCCATCCAATTTATTTGAATACTTCCTTAAGGATCAATTGCTCATCATGCACAAATTAGTTTCCTAACTTTATTCAATTCAAACAATACAATTTCATAGAATCCTAACTTTTGTACAATTCACATAACCTGTAATTTGATTTCAAACATCCTATTTCACAAATACTAACTTGAAACATGCAAAATTTTCTCAAAATTATAGTTTAATGCTTATTATATCACAATCAAGTTTGGATTCAAACAATGAAAAAGTTAAAATTAGTCAAAGAAATAGATTGCCTAAAAGAGAGCAAAACGAGTCTTACTATATTTGACTCTTCGATCAAGTGCTTTCGTAGAACTCCTTCAAACGATCATAACTATAGTTCTTAATTTCCAAAAAGATGAAGAACGACTAAAATTAGCTAGAGAGAAGTTAGAGATAGTCCATCATTAAAGAACAAAATAGATAGCCATTAAATATCACTTCATTAAAGAAGAAAAGACAACTAAACAAATTCGACTCGAGTATTGTCCAACAGAAGATCAAATTGCAAATATTTTTTTGAAGACGTTACCAAGACCAAGATTTGAATTATTGCGCGTTATACTTGGAGTTACCGAATTTTCATTAAGGAAGCGTATTACGTAACTGTAATGCAAATTCTAGAAGAATATTGAAATGGAATACAAATTCTAGTATATTGTAGAAAAACCTAAGATGAGAAGAAAAAGAAATTAAAAACATTCTACATAAGATAAAAAAATCTAAAACATTCCACATAAATTGAAATTAACTATTATATATATATATATATATATATATATATATATATATTAACTATTCTTTTCACAGTCTCAAAATACTAACAAGAAACTTATTTAAATATTTGAAATGTCCTATAATAACATTAGGTCTAGCATTCTCCCACATCACCGATTTTAAACATTTTTAGTTGAATTGTAAATCTTATCATCACACCTACAAAAGAAATTATCCCTTCAATTTCTTTTCATAATAAGCTAACCTGTTAATTAATAAAAAAAAATTCTGTTATATACTGTATGTTACTTTCTATAATCTTAATTTTGCAAGTCCTCATTTTTATTTTATTTTTATTATTATGATTTGATAGTTTTCTTTTCCTATTTTCATGTTTTTTATCAACATTTTCATAACCATGACAGATGTAATATCAAAAAGTTCAAACAAATTTGGATGTGATGAAAATCTAATTTGTTTTGCAGGTGAGTACATCAAATTTGAGTGAGAGAGATATTCAAGAGTTATGTCTTGGCTCACGGTGCATTCCAAACTCCTACTTCAGTCTCTTGGAATCACTAATTCTGGATGGTTGCCAGTTTTTATCAGATGTACTGCTACCGTTCAATTTACTTCCTTTCTTAACTAATTTAGAAACGTTGGAAGTTCGATACTGTGATTCTGTTAAAACCATCTTTGATGTTAAATGTACAACACAAGACAGAGAAGTGGCATCTATGGGACCAACCCTTCCTTTTTCCTTGAACAAATTGACTTTATTCAACCTGCCAAAACTGGAGAATGTTTGCAATGAAGATCATTGTTCTCCCTTTGTGAGATCATTGGATGTTCAGCGTGTGCCCAACTTGAAGTATTTTTACTACAGCTCACAGTATTGTGAAATTTTTACAGATCTAGAATCACATGCCGAGAATCAAGTCGGTACTGAAAAGGTATGTACTACTGTTTTATCACTTCCTCTTGGACTGTAAATTAAGGATAGAATCATCGGTTTCTATAATTGTTTGTCATTGTTCCTTGAGTAGTACGAAATATTGTGAAAATTAAAATATGAATTTCACGTACAATGCCATCACGTGGTTAAGTTGTCACCAACTATAACTTATTAGGAATCTTTCAGCATAAAGTATACAAAAGAGATGGATCTCTAGTTATGAAAAAATAACATCCTTCTTCTTGTGCTTTTTTCCAGTTATTCAAGTGTTTGTCACTGTGGGAAAATGGAGTAAATATGATTTTGCGAGGGGAATTTGAGAGAAACCTCTTAGACAGTTTAAAAGCTCTTACTCTCTGCTTTGGTTCGGATGTATTTCGATGTAAAATTCTTGAACAGGTTCCGAATATAGAGAAACTTGAGGTGCGTGATTGTTCCTTCAAGCAGATGTTCTGTTGTGAAAGTCTTAATAATGTGCTACAGAAGCTGAAAGTATTACGGTTGGAGTCCCTCAGAGAGATGGTTTCCATTGGGCTAGAGAAGTCTTGGAGTGATTCCTTTGTCAGAAACTTAGAAATCTTTGAAGTCATTAATTGTAGGAGTTTAAAAAACTTGGTAGCGTGCACAGTGTCTTTCTCCAATCTGACGTGTTTGAAAGTAAATGATTGCGGTAGCTTATCATATTTGTTAACATCCTCAACAGCGAAGCGTTTGGGTAAACTCAAAAGAATGGAGATAAAGGATTGTTCTTCAATTGAAGAGATAGTTTGTAAGGAAGATGGGGAGGAATCAGATGAGGATGAGATAATATTTCCGCAGCTCACTTGTTTGAATCTTGATAATTTATTGAATCTAAAAAGGTTCTACGGAGGGAGTTTAGGTTTCCCATCCTTGGAGGAACTTTCAGTAACATATTGCAACAAAATGATAACTTTAGGTGTGGGTACTATTGTGGCAGGCAAATTGTGTCAAGTTAAAGTTGGTGAGTTCTCAGATGCAATTCAATTGAAAACCGAGCTCAACTCTACTACGAGGAAAGAATATCTGAAAAAGGTACGTGTTTAATATTTTTAATTTAACATTTACAATTCATGTCTGAATACCTCCTACCATTGAAATCTTTTATTGTCTGCTAGTAGTCATCCGCAAGAAATAACTTTTTAATTGTGTATCGGTCAATATTGATATTTTAAGAGTTTGACATTATGCTTTCTTCTTTGTCAAAGGAAGACAAAAACTAAAATAGAATGTTTTCAACTTAAAAATTTTACAGACAAGTTTATCCAAATAAACTCTAATAACTCCCAGATTGAAACTATGTAGTATGTTAATAAACTCTAATAACTCCCAAATTACTAAATAAGGCTTTCATTATTATCGTGTTATTAAATTGTTTTATATTATTTCCCTCTTGTAGCCACTCAAATAACACTTACACTCCTGCTAGCTATGAAATAAAAACTTACCATATTTTATGTTTTATAAAAATTATAAAGACAGTTATACAATATAAAAACAAAAAAATTAAATGATTTTAATTAAAGGAAAGTTATTTATTTATCCTAAATCATGTTAAATACACTTGTTTTTTCTTTAATTTTAAAGTAAACTATAAATTGTATCTTACAAATTTCCCATTTTTTTTATATAAAATGCAACAAAAATACATTGAAAAAGCATATAATTTATATGTTAACAAAATGTAAATTCTCTATTATTCAATCATAATTATTTTCAAATAATTTTCATAATAAATTACTTTAAAAATCATATTTAACAAAAATTATGATAAAATGATGGTTTGAAACATTGTCCCAATAACCCATACAAATTAAATTAAATTTAACTTAATTAACGTACTCATAGTATATGGTAAATTTATTAATTAAAATAACTGATAAATATAAAGAAATAGAACAGAATCAAATATTTTTCATATACCATTCTAACATTAATTTAGTATCTCTACAAATAAAAGATGTTTTTACTTTTAATTAATAAAAATAAATTGTTCTCATTATATTTATTAATAAATTGTTCTCATTATATTTATTTTACTTTTAATTGCTATATATTTATCATAAAGAATATTTCTTATTAATCTTCAACTATTTTTTATAATATTTATACACAAATTTAGGATAATAAAAAAAACACATTTTTAACAGATATTTGAAAATAAAATGCATCATCTGGAATGCAAATAAATAAATAAATAAGGTAAAAATAAAATAAATCTACTATAATCAATATTATTGGATTTTAAGTATAATCTAGGAATCATAAAAGAAAAACTATAAAGAATATAAAAATATAATATTAATAACAATAGTAATAAAAAAAGTATTTTTTTTATTATTGTCACTATCTTATTTAAAAATATATTAGAAATAATAGTTTTTTTGGTAATGTAAAAAAAAATACTTTATATAAAAGTAAAAGGAAAACATAATAATTGTTTTAAGTGATAAATAGATAATAAATATAAAAGGTTAAAAACTAAAATAAAAAATTTCACTTCTAATAACATTTAAAAAGTTCTACAATTAAGTAACTAAATTTTTTTCCTGGATATTAGTAATAGATTTGGCAAAAAATAGAAAATAGTTTAAAGGGCAAGTCAAACATAACGTATTGGGACAGAAAAGTAAAATTAAGTGAAGATGTAATTCACATCCTTATATTTGAATTTAGTCTCCTTCATCAATCTTTTATTATTATGAAAGTTGATTTTTTAAATTAATATTTATTTAGTTACATTCCTAAACTTCAAAAACAATTAGAAAAATTAACAAAATAATAATTTGAAAAACTTTAGAACTCAATCAAAGCAATCACAACTTAAATTGCCAAAGGAAATTATATACATATACTTTTTAATTGAAGAAACAATTTTCATTTTTACGTGAATTAAATAGAATTTTAAATGTAACTAAAATTTTACCAATTCTCAAAGTCCCGAAACATAATTGTGTAGGAAAAATGTAGTACGAAAAGAAAAAATATTAAATTTGATGTGTGTATTTGTGAGTAATTAGTTATAAGTAAAGTTGGTGATTTGTAGCAAAACTGGTAAGTCTAAATTCTTGCTAATTCTTATACAACATTAATTTCATATTTTCTTTTTTTTTTCATTTTTTTTTCATTTACATGTGCTGGTTTCGAAAGATTGCATCGAAATGGAGTCTTGAATTGACAGAAAGGGCAGACCTAGAAGAGATATGGTGTCTCTCACTGCAGATACCCCACTTTTCTTTCACTGACTTGAAAACCTTGATTGTCAATAAATGCAAAATTCCATCTGACGCAGTGCTACCTTTCACTTTACTTCCTTTATTACCTAAATTAGAAACATTGAAAGTTCAAAACTGTGATTCTGTGAAAATCATATTTGATATCAAATGTACAACACAAGATACAACTACTTTTTCTCTAAAGAAATTAGTGTTACGGAAGCTGCCAAATCTGGAAACAGTTTGTAGTGAAGTTAAAGAGGCTAATCCAGCTCATCCAGAAGGAAGAAATCCTAAGCTTATCCTCCCCTGTGTGACGTCATTGGCACTATCGGATTTGCCCAACTTTGAACATAATAGTATACATTACATTCATGATGATGCAGCACCAACATTTGAGGTTTGCGCTTCTTTCTTCAATAACATATGCATTCTCACACACATGCTATGTATCAAATATATATAATGCGTTAAAAGTGTTTAAATCTTGATAAACAATCTCCTACCAACCATCGAAATATTTCTCATTATTTTCTTCGTATAGAACCACTATTCATCTCATTTATCAAACTTTTCATCTGAAAATTAACTTTAAATCAAAATGGTTGCCGCCTTATGAGCAACTACCTGGTCTGGCTAATTCATCCTTTATTCTCTTTTAAATGGACTTGTTCACACATATTTTTAATTTTATCTTGAAATGTTTTAGTTTTTCACTAATTATCTGCCTTATTTTGCATGAAAGTTCACAATTTCAATTTTATACAGAGAGTTGAATCTATGACTGTACTAACCTGCTTTTACATTGGTTTGTAGTTGCAGCTAATTATACCCAACTTAGAGCATCTGACAGTGGGTAAAAATGAATTAAAGAAGATTGTGGACGGAGAATTTCAGAGAAATCTTTTACACAAATTAAAAGTTCTCGGTCTGTGCTTTGATATTGAGTGTGATGAATTTCCGGAGTATGGATTTCTACAACAGTTGCCAAATGTAAAGAAGCTTGTGGTGTGGAGTAGTTCATTCAAGGTTATTTTCTGCCATCAAAGACCTAATAATAATGAACTTCTATTACAGCTGAATGAATTACGGTTGGAGTCCCTTGGAGAGCTAGTTTCCGTTGGAT
This sequence comes from Vigna umbellata, assembly GCF_018835915.1. Next base: position 105,733 of record NW_025906731.1, read on the forward strand.
TAGAGAACTCATGGACTGAGTCCTTTGTCAGAAATCTAGAAACTTTTGAAGTCATTAGATGTTCCCGTTTGGAAAACTTGGTAACATGCACAATGTCTTTCTCAAACCTGACATGTTTAAATGTAGAAAATTGTGATGGCTTATCATATTTGTTCACATCCTCAACAGCCAAAAGTTTGGGTCAACTTCAAAGAATGGAGATAAAACAGTGTAAATCAATTAAAGAAATAGTATCGAAAGAAAGCGAGGAATCAGATGAGGATGAGATAATATTTTCGCAGCTCAGTTGTTTAAAACTTGATAAGTTATTGAATCTCCAATGGTTTTACAGAGGCAGTTTAAGTTTCCCATCCTTACAACAATTATCAGTGACATTATGTACAGAGATGGTAACTTTATGTCCAAGTACGCTAAAAGCAGAAAAGTTGTCTCAAGCAACAATTGGAAACAAAGACGTTATTCTAGTGGAAACTGATCTCTACACTACTATGCAGAAGGAATTTGGGAGAAAGGTATGTGTTTAAATTTTGTTATGATTCTTGTCGTTATAAATCAGCATCTTAGAACACATTTCGTTGTGCATGGACATATATCTGTAGAATTTGTTTAAGTATGCAAGGCGGCTTAGGACAACGTTAAAAAATTATTATAATATTTTTAACAATTCTTCAAAATAAATAGTCATCAATATCATACTTAAACTATTAACAAGAGCCTATTCCAATTCTAGGCTACAGAAAAAATATATAAAAATATAATCTTATGAAACAATTCTTCAAAATTATAGTCATAAATGGATTACTTTCATGTTTTTTACCTACCATATAAGAGTAGCTTAGTGCAAGTCTAGGTGACAGAAAAAAAATAAATGTAATTTTAATTAGGTTTAATCATCTCGAACATCCCTATTTTTTTACGATTTTCTCAAATAGGTCTCCGTATTGTAAATGCTATCGATTAGGTCCCTTATTGTGAAAAACTGAATCAATTTAGACCTCGGCATTAGTTTCGTACTAACACCGATGTCTAAATTGATTCAATTTTTTACAATAAGAGACATAATCGAGAGCATTTACAATACGAGAACCTATTTGAAAAAAACCTAAAAAAATAGGGATGTTCGAGATGATTAAACCTTTTAATTATTACAAAATTTTGCTATAACTTCTAATTAAATTTTACACGCTGTGTCTATAATTTAAAGTCGAATTACGATCATTATTTAATCAACAATTATAATGAATACTGATTATCATTCATATGCAGTCTTAACTTTTCGTTACAAAATTAGAGCAATAAATTATTTGTCACTATAGAGTATGAAAATGAAAGGAAAAGAACATAGTTTAGGATAATTATAAATTTCCATATTCTAACAATAAAATTTATTTACTTATTTACATTTTTAAACCTACCGTAACGGTTGAACCAGTTTTCATGTAAGGACAACTAAATAAAATTATAAACCTCAATTCTTAACTTGTTTTTGGAAGTCTTGAAACTTGCAAAAGTGAGTATTTCATATTTGTAGGGTAGTAATTTAAAAGATATCGTTGACTCTTGTAAATAATTAGTTTCATTTTTATTTTATATATTCTTTGCACGTGCAGATTTCAGAAATTGAAAAACTTGATCTCAAAAGTAGACAAAAATTACCAGAGATATGGCACAAATTTGAATATTTATTAATTGTTGTAATAAAGAATTAATTTCATAGTTTATTTCTTATTTTGTAGGTGCAGACGCAAAGGCAATCGGTGATTGATCTAAAAAGTAGACGAGGACTACATGAGATATGGCGTGGCTCACTGTCTATACCCAACTTCTGTTTCAGTGGGTTGGTCACATTGATTGTGGAAGACTGCCCGTTTTTATCAGATGCAGTGCTACCTTTCCATTTACTTTCTTTATTACCCAAATTAAAAACATTAGAAGTTCGAAACTGTGATTATGTCAAAACCATATTTGATGTCAAATGTACTACAAAAGCCACATCAATTACTTTTCCTCTCCAGAAATTGGTTTTATCGAAGTTGACAAATCTGAAGAACGTTTGGAATGAAGATCCTCGTGGAATTCTAGGCATGCCCAGTCTAGAAAAAGTGTTTGTCGATACATGCAAATGCCTTAAAGGCGTGTTTCCAGCATCAATAGCCAAAGAGCTTGTGAAACTTGAAGATCTGGTAGTGGAAGACTGTGAGGGATTGATGGCAATTATTGCAGATGAATCTCATGAGAATCAAGAAACTATATTTGAGCGACTTCGGGTTTTGGATCTTAAAAGATTAAAAGAACTGACGTGCTTTTGCGTTGGCAACTTCACTTTAAGTTTTCCATCTTTAGAGGAAGTCCACGTCATCAAGTGCAGTTCCATGAAAACTTTCAGTGCGGTCACCAAAATAGATAATCCGACAAAGTGGTATTATTCAGAATATGAGAGACCCCGAAAGGAAACTGACCTTAATTCCGCTCTGCACAGAAATTTTGAAGAAGAGGTACGCATACTTTTACGTCTTAATATTTGTTCCATATAATTAGGAGTATAGGCCTCTGCTAATTTCTAACATTTCTTTTAATTTATTTTTATCAAGTGGTATGATTCATCATTTTCATTAAAAAATACTAGACATTTTCTTACCGAGAATTTATAAGTAGCTAGGCTATTCTCTTTTTTCATTGGAAAAATATAATTCAACTATTTATTCGTGCTTTGAATTGATAACATTATTTTTTGTTTTAAATAGGCTCCCGATGCTTCTAGGGCCATCATTTCAGTTCTTTAATAGTTCAGATTCAGATATTGATGGAGACAATGAACACGGTACATCAATATCAACTAATGCTACTGAAATTGGTAACTTTTTTTTATTGTGAGTGATACTATCCTATGTACGTGCAGATGATGATTAATTAGAAGCAGTTTTTCACAGCATAACATGATGGTTACGTAAGATTAGGTAAGTAAATTTGTATCAGTGTCATTTTCTGTTTTATTGATATCTATTTAAGTGCATATTTCTTTTGTCAATTTTTATTTATGAGACTTAAGAGCAGCATGATATTCGCTACAATACTACTTTTACTTCTTCTATAGTTGAATTTAGGGTTAAATATGTTTTTAGTCCCTAAACTATTGACCGTTTCTGGTTTTTGTCCCTCTTTCAAAGTAAGGTACAATTTGGTCCTCTTTCTTCTCGAAACTTTCATTTTAGTCCTTGGTCCTCATTTAGCAACAAATGAGGACTAAAACCAAAATTCCAAGACTAAAATGAACGTTTCGAAAAGAATGAGGATCAAATTGTACCTTACTTTGAAAGAGGGGACGAAAACTAGAAACGACCAATAGTTTAGGGATTAAAAACATATTTAACTCTTTAATTTATAACTTATAGTAATTGCTTTTATAATTCGTCTAGGGTTGAGCTTCTGTTGTTGCCTTGCAGTAATTAAGAGGAGATTGAAGGCATAAAGAATGGATGAAAATGAAGAAGAAATACATTATTATTTGTATTATATACTGTGTGAGATTAAAAGTGATGAACAGTCATGAATTTGATTAAGAGTGAAGTGACGAACTGTGTCACTAAATATATTGACTATTTGCATGTGCTTATGCTGGTTTAAAAACACAAATGTAAGATTATATTCATTTTCTGTTAATTTTATCTTCACGTGATCATAATTCTATCTAGTCACTTATGAGTTCTCTGTTGTCACGTAAGTAATGTAAATGCATATTTGTTTGTAATAAAGAAAGTTGATGAGGTCATGAAGATTTTTGAGAAAATGTGGCATACAATACAACAGTGCCTATAATAGTTTCAAATTTTGTGGAACTTAAAAAGTCTGAAGTACTTGTAAAAGGTTTCAATGCGTCCTTAATAGTTTATAGACACTTTTATCGGTTGTTTACATTACAGCCATTTACACAAGTCAGTTTCATTTTTTTTTCAAAACTTAGTGAAAAACGTACCAACTTATGTACAGTGAATAATATTAAATAAATATAAATATTTTCATAATATCTATAATTAATGTACACATATTATTTTTGTAATATAAATATAAGACTAAAATTCTTATTTCATTTAATTGTTGTTTCAATTATTCAGTTTGATTTTTTTTAATTAACTTTATTTTTTTTAAAACGATTCAATTAAATTCTTTATGTAAAATATTATAAATAAATATTAAAAATATTTAAATGATGTATGATGATTTTATTATAACATTAAAATATTTAAACAGTGATAATGTTATTATTATATATTAAAATATTTAAATAATAATATGAATCTAGAAAAAGAAATATTAAAATAATATTATGATAATAATATAAATTTTTTATATAACAATAAAAGAAGAGAAACAACAAAGTTTTAGAATTGAATCTATCATTCTTTCTTTATCTTCTTCTTCCTTTTCATTTTCTTTTTTTATTAATCAAGATTTTAGAATAATTTAGAGAAATTAATAAATATATTGAATAGTAAACTTTTATTTGAACAAATTGTTCTGAGATAAAAAAATTGTATTTACTTTTATAATTTTTAAATTTATTTTAATATTTATTTATTTTATTTTAGTGTCCTTATTTTAATTTTATTCATTTATTTATTGTTATTGTTTTTAATTTATTATTGAGATATTCATAACTTCAATTTTTATTTATTTATTATTATTATTATTTTATTAGTAAAGTGTTAATAACCTCGTTCATATATAGTTATTGTTATTATTTTATTAATAATTTATTTATAATTTGATTTTTATTCATTTATTGCTATTATTTATTTAGTGAAATGTCAATAACTTCATTTTTCATTTATCTATATTTATATTTAATTTATTTAATGGAGTATTTTTAATCTCTTTTTTATTTGCATTTATTAATTTATTTAGGAAGGTATTTATAATTTTTTTTACCTTTGTTTGTCTATTTATTATATTTAGTGAAGTGTTTATAAACTTATTTTTATTTACATTTACTTACTTATTTATTTTATTCAATGAAATATTTTTAATCTTATTTATTTGATTTACTCGTATTTATTATTTATATTTATTTTATTTATTGAAATGTTTATAACCTCATTTGATTTACATTTATTTGTTTATTTATTTTATTTAGTAAGATGTTTCAATCTCATTTTTTTATTTATTTTTATTTATTATTTATATTTATTTTATTTAGTTAAATATTTATAACCTTATTTTATCTACATTTATTTACTTATTTATTTTATTTAGTTAAGTGTTTTTAACCTAATTTTTTTTAATTTACTTGTCTTTATTATTTATATTTATTTTATTAAATAAATTTTTTATAATTTATTTTATTTACATTTATTTGTTTTTTTTAGAAAAAGTTACACCTCCTGCTACCATAAATCAAATTTTCTTTGTTATATTTTAAAGTAATTAGTTATAAATACATTAATAATATACTCATTTAAATCTATCCTAACTACAATAAATGAAATTGTACCAGGAACGACCGTCCGCCCATTTTAATGCCGAAGGACCAACTACCGTCCGCCTTCCGTGACATTGGAGGCGGACGCCCATATCACATGGGCGGACGCCCACACGCCATTGACCACCCAAATCACTAATCATCGTGGCTTAGGTAAATTAACCTGGCTTAGAGGTAAGTGGGGATTAAAAGCTATTGGGCTACTTTGGGCAGTGATTAACTTTTCACTAATCCCAAGCCCATAGCGAAAACTATAAATACAGGTCCATGGTGAGTGGTAGATAGGTTACATTAAATGCACATTTATTGATGTCCTTAAGAAAAACCATTGTTCCGAAACTGACTTTGGCATCGGAGAGTCTTTTGCAGGTCTCCGCCCCCCGGGATTAAAAGGAGAGCTAAGACTTGGAAGGAAGATCAGCAACCGAGACAAGAGCGCAGGAGAATTGGGAGATCAGGAATAGCACAGCCCTACACATCCGAAACAGAAATTATTATGTATTAAAAGAAAATTATATTATTCCAAATGCCATTTATCCCATCGTAACAAAATCACAAAATAAAAAGTATATTTCATCATCGCATGTCCATGCTAGCAACAAATATAAGTCACAAGCTCCATTAGCTCAGCATTCAAGGCTTTCTCATTATCTATACTTTTATCTCTATTTTTCAAAGACAGTATTACTTCTGATTCTATTTCAAAAATACACGTAACACTTACAACTCTACTTTCAAAATATACATAATACTTCTAATTCTATTTCTAAAATACAAGTAATATTTTTAACTTTATTTTCGAAAAGTTACTGCACTCAGAATACTCACATTTTATTTACTTCATAATATTCACAACTTATCTTTTTATAATACTACACTGACAATAGTCAAATTTTATAATATGCATGTGTTGAAGATAATGGATAAGGGCCAGGGTCAACATTTCAAATAATGTTTATAGTTTTTTTATATATATTATATTATATTACCCAAACAATTAATGTACGTAAGAATGGGTTACATATTTTGAGATAAATTCTTACGCGTTTTAGACAAAGACATTTGCCACCCAATATTAAATAAATTAATAATTTGTCATAATTCTGCTAGCTGCCTTGTTCTTCTTTTCTTGTCTTTTATTATTATAATAAAAACATTATACGTCATTTCCCATTAACTTACTTCTACTCAGTAATTCTAACATTATTATTTCTGGAGTGGTTGGTTACAATGAAATATCTAGTATTACAATATCACTTTTTGTAAAAATCACTGCAGGAGAAAAAGAAAAAGAAAAAGAGAATCAGGCCAAATTCTATTGAATAATTTCATTTTTATTTTTATTTATATTTTATTTTATTTTATTTAGGATGTGTTTTTAATCTTTTTTATTTTTATTTACTTGCTTGTATTATTTATAATTATTTTATTTAGTGATGCGTTTATAATCTCATTTTTGTTTACATTTATTTTATTTAGTGAGGTGCTTTTAATCTCACTTTTTTTATTTACTTGTTTCTATTATTTATATTTATTTTATTTAGTGAGATTCTTATAAATTTTTTTTTTACTTGTCTTTATTATTTATACTTATTTTATTTATTGAGGTGTTTATAACCCATTTTTTTAATATATTTATTTGTCTATTTACTTTATTTAGTTAGGTGTTTTTGACCTCATTTGTTTTTTTCTTTCTTTATTATTGAGTTTTGTTTTATTCAGTGGGGTATTTATAACCTCATTTCATTTCCCTTACTAGTCTTGAACAGGTTACTTACTGCCGTGTAAATCTAGTATTTTTGTGCTTTAATAATTTTATGATGTGATGTGATTTAGTTACACTGTCTTGTAAATTTTTGTGATCTTATAAATCGAAGAGTTTTAATTAGACTACAAAAACACAATTTTTAGAGATATGATTCTAATGCAATTCCATTTATAAAAGCATGATAAAGAAAAATACATAGGTTTTTCATGCTTGACCTTTCTTGATTGTTTAAATCATAACATTTTACTAAAAAAATAGATTGAGATGAAATTTGTGGGATTGGAATCTAGATTCGAAGAGCTTCAATTAAACTACCAAAACATATATGATTTTTAGATAGATGAGTTTAATACAGTACCATTTATAAAAGCGTGGTAGTTTGAAAGGAATACATAGGTTTTTAATGCTTGACCTTTATTGATTGTTTAAATCATAACATTTTATCAAAAAAAATTGATTGAGATGAAATTTGTGGCATTGGGATATAGATTCAAAGAGCTTTATTATACAATATTCTCTAAGGAGACTAGATTGTCTAGCAACTCTTGTTTTCAGGTTTAATGTACAATACTTAATGAAATATCAATTATTGAATAAAGCATCTAAAGGATGTGTTTACTAAAAATAACGTTCAACGAAATATGTGTTTATCAAATACAAACTGTTTATCAAACAACGTTGCATTAAATAAGCAGTTACAACATTTTATGAAAATAGTGTTTTTCAACATATATTGTCTAATAAACAATGTTTAATAAAAAAAACGTCTAACAAAAGGAAACGTCTAAGTGTACCTAATGTAAAACATTAAAGCTTAAAATCTTATATCCAAACATTGTTGAACAAATAAGCGTTTAAAGAAAAGAATCCTCTAAGAAAAGCTCGCTAAACGATATAATGAAACTTACAAAAAGTTTATTAAGTAAGCGTTTAACATTTTATATTATCTGAAGATCATATATCAAATGCTTTGTTTCCTAAAATGATGCTTCTATATATCAAAAGAACTGACATGTGCCAATATGTTTTAACGCAAATATGCCTTAACGTGACATGTAAAACATTTAATGCATGTATGAGAAAACACCTATTTGTTTGTATGTCTTGTCCTCTTTATCTGTGCAGATCATGAAAGTACAAGACCTTTATTGAAATTCTTGCACATGAAGGATAAAGATGTTAAGAGATATTAAGACATTTTAGGATTATTTCCTTAAAGCTTCAAGCTCTATAGTATCGTACAAACTACTTTTATAAAAGCTCTGATAAAGCACTATAGCTCTACAATGTAAACTTAAGTCTGACTACCTACCTAAAAAGGCTACAAAATCTACATGGAAGTCAACTCTCTATCTAACGGATCTCTCACTCGAAGAAAGTTATATATATATACATATATATATATATATATATATACACACACACACACACACAACACGATTGCATGAAGAGAAGACACAGAGAATACATGCATATAAACAAACTTCTTGTTACACTGTCTCTATATATCGTTTAACGCTTTCATTTAAAGGAGAAAGTCCTTTTAAGTTTTCAGAATTCATTGTATTGAATATATCTTCTCTTTATTTGAATTTGTACTTGTATTCAAGAACACCTTGATTGTGCTTTTAAATTCAGAAGTGAATAAAAAAAACTTGTTGTTTAGTTCAGGTGAACTAAACGATCTAGTCACGTAGACTAGTTAGAAACCAGGAGTGGATAAACTCTTGCAATCTAGTTTAGATTATAGTAAATCAGAAGTGGTTGATAATACTTATTGAACCACGAGTGGTGAATTATACTCATTGTAAACCAGGAGTAGTTAGTACTCATTGTAATCTTTATTAAACATTAGTGGAACCCCTTAAGAGATTTTAAGGGAGAACTAGTCCTAACTCAAGTTGGAGCGAACCAATATAAAGATCGTATGTTATTACTTTACTATATAAACATTTTCCAAAAAGTTTTGTTAATCACATAAGCGTCTAATAACTATTGCAGTTTGTTTAACCTTACAAAAGTCATTAAACTATGTCTTACGAATGAGGTTACAAACACCTCACTAAATAAAATATATAGGCAAATAAATAAAAATAAAAAAATAGGTTATAAACACCTTACTAAATAAACTAAATATAAATAATAAAGACAAGTAAATAAAAAAAAATAAGGTTAAAAACATCTCACTAAATAAAATAAATAGACAAATAAATATAAACAAAAAATAAGGTTATAAATACCTCACTAAATAAAATAAATATAAATAATTTTTTTAATGGGTTTTTGTTTATCACCGATCTAATCACAATCCAATTATATCTTAATATGATTTACCTAACTGATTTATGTAACTGTTTTTAGAATTGGCTAATCAAAACACATACAAGCTCAATTAACATCATTTAAGATCTCTAGTTAAGATTACGATCTATCGACGGAAAGGAATATTACCAGCGTTCTCATTAACTTGAAGGACACGGGTGTAACCTCTTCCGTCATTTGTTTCCCAATCCATTGATCATACTATATATAATTGAATTAGATAACGAAATTTTGATGGACTTGGTCAATGAAATCATAAGGTATAAATTGAATTGAAATATTAAAACTAATTTATAGTTTTAATATCAAAATTATCTGCTAAGTACAAAATGTTTTGGATCGTTTTTTTTTTATGTTGAGTTGTTGTTATTTGTATGTATTGGTTAAGTGAAATAAAGGTTGAATGCAAAACCTATGGCTTTACAACTCTTCAAGTGGAAAAATATTGTTTAAGTGACAACTTGTTATTCAAGGAAAGAGTCAAATGCATATTTTATTAGGTAATGTCGTTCTAGTGAAAGAATCTACCTTTAGTAATATTTTTCTATATTATATTATATGTTTCATTGTTCAAAATATTTTTAAATGTTATGAATGATATGTATAACTCTATTATAATATGATGAATTGTTTTTGTTCTTGAAAGGATTAATGTTTATGTTTTATTACCAATTGATATCGAGATGACATTAATTGTACAAATGGTGTGAAAAATAGTTACATGGTAATTTGACCTAGTTTGTGTATAAGGTAATTATTAAATTGTGAAATCATGAATAAAATAGTTTGTGTATAAGGTAATTATTAAATTGTGAAACCATGAATATAAATGTCCTAGTTTCATTTTAATTCAATGTAGATGAAAATATCAAATGACCAAAAGTCAATGAAGATTTATACATAACACTCTGGAAAGTAAGTGCAAGGAATTACCCTACTTGCATTTGAGTGAGCTAATTGTTAATTTTGGGTGAATCTACTCAATATTTCTCTTTTAAAAATTATCAAGGTTTTTTATTGTTGTGTAAATATATTTATGATTCCTTTATAAGAATTGGGAAATAGATGTGCATTTTCGGTAAGGTGGGAAATGTAAATGTGATTTAAAGTGTATATCTTCTTTTTTTTGTAGTTTACCATTTTGTGTATTTGTGTTATGTTGTGTAATAGAAGTTCAAAATAACAACAAAAGTCACCTTAAGTGTTTAGGATATGACTTTTTATATATGATGTTCATTTTTGTATAAAGCTGAATTTTACATGTATTTAGTTTAAAAATTATAAAATTGGTAAGTTTAGGTGAGATTGAACAAATTATAAATTTTTAATTGTTTTTAAATTTTTAATTTAAGTAACTAAAGTTTGCAATTTGATAAACTAAATAGATCATAATTTTATTCCTATAAATATTTTTAAAAAATTGCATAAATCATTAATTTGTTATAGCATTGGTCCTTAAAAAAATATAGTAAATTGTTTTGAAATTTTTAATTTATTTGTTAAGTTCTCAAGCTTAACTATTTTTCTTATTACTTTGATCATTAAGTATATAATAATATTATCAAAATAGAATAACATGATTAATGGATTATGTTTCCAAAATTTCATTTAATTTTTTTTATTTCAAAATGTAGCATGTTATGTAAATAATTTAGTATTATCTTTCATTTAACATTTGGTTAATCTTGTTCTATCAAATTAACGCTCTTCTTTTTATATAGAAAGTCGCTTACATTGGTTACGTGAAAACAAGTTCAACCATTCGCTGAGTACAACCTCAGAAACAAAGATACTCTAGCTAGAAAAAGGTATGAGCAACAAAATTAGTTTGTCTCTTTACAAACCTTTCAAAAATTACGCAGTAAAGTACAACATTTCAAGATTATATTCCCAAACTCAGATCACCCTCTTAAATATGTTAATAAGTGATTTGGATATAATTTTATATGATGTTAAAGTTCTCACACTTTGGAACTACAGTGATAATCCTATAATTTACGAAAAATATTAGTTAAATTAAAACAATGTTTTAGTTAAATTAGTATAATTATTGACTAATTTTATATCTGAACTAATATATTAATTATAACATATTTAAATATTATATAATTATTAAAATACTTTCATAATCATCATCAATCTTATAATAATAAGAAAAATCAATTATTACTTTATTATGACACCAACACTTTGATTAAACTGGTATAATATTTTAATTAAATTAATATATAGACTAAAATTTATATAAGTAGTGTCCAATTGGTATAAAACAATCAACAGTCACGATTTAATCAATCTAAACCTTGATTGTCAAGCAACAAAACAACGTTATTATTTTCTTCTTACATTAAAAAAAATAGTGGTATTATTATAAGAGTGACGTTACACCCGGGGCAATAGTGTCAATTCGAACTCACCCTCAATTCGTGTTCCCCACGCATACCCCTACTCAAACGACCCCAATTTCTCTGCGTCTCAACGCAAGGCAACGCAAATCCTGCATTCGTGAAACAGAAACGGAAAAGGGAAAAGAAATCGGCGCGAGGATCAATTGTTAGGGTTTCGAATCGAGGATGCCGAAGAACAAGGGAAAGGGAGGAAAGAACCGGAAGCGTGGGAAGAACGAGGCGGACGACGAGAAGCGTGAGCTCGTTTTCAAGGAGGACGGCCAGGAGTACGCGCAGGTGCTCCGGATGCTCGGAAACGGCCGCTGCGAGGCCATGTGCATCGATGGAACCAAGCGGCTCTGCCACATCCGCGGCAAGATGCACAAGAAGGTCTGGATCGCCGCCGGCGACATCATCCTAGTCGGCCTTCGCGACTATCAGGACGACAAGGCCGACGTCATCCTCAAGTACATGCCCGACGAGGCTCGTCTCCTCAAGGCCTACGGTGAGCTTCCTGATAGCACCAGGCTCAACGAGGGTATCGGCGCTGGCCTCGACGAGGAAGACGATGGCGCTGGGAATGATTATATTGAGTTCGAGGATGAGGATATCGATAAGATTTGAAATATTAGGGTTTCGGTAACGGTTTTTGGTTTCCTTTTTTTTTTCTTTGTTGAGATTATATTTAACTGTATGTGGTTTTAAGGTGTTGTCTGTCTGTGTACTGTGCCATGTATGAATGGTGAGTGTTAATGAAATAAGATATTCTGTTATACGGTGGTATACTTGTACTGTTCTGTGTTTCTTGATTGATTCATTTGTTCTGTTTTATTGTTCTGGTTGTGAATGAGATGGAATAGTACATGCTTTGACAATTTGTAACGTACAGTTTGGAGAAGGTTGTTTATTGTAATCTTTCATTCTGCCCGTACTTTTGGAAGGGTCATCCAAGCATGTACTTATAGTGTGTTTTGGGTGTTTGGATTCACCTCTAGCACAGGGTTATCCAAAAAGTACTCAATTTGTAAACTTGTCTAGAGGATGGAAGAATCACGTTTAGCATGTAAAAGTTATAACCATTAATTCTTGAAAGTCATGTGCGGATCGGGAGATTTATAAACATTTACTTTTGAAAATGAAGTTTGAAACTAAAATCCACTTCTAACACTTGAAACGAAACAAGTTGTTGGGAGTACTTTTGGTTAAGGTTTTTAATCTCATGTTTCACAGGAGATTGCAGACATGAGTGACCAATGTGGTTCTAGTTACAATCACTGTAGTCCTTGGTGGTTGTGTACATTTGAGGACTGTAGTTCAAAACCTTGGTTTTGGTTTAGTTTTAAAAATATCTTTGATTTAGTTTTGAAAATATCTTTGATTTAGTTTTGAAATGGGGATGAAAATATCTTTGACATAGTTTGAGGCGTTTATTTTCTTTTTTTATTGAAGACGTAAAGGGTGTTTGGATCTGTTCTCCTGGTCTTTTTCTCTTTGTTTCTCTATCATCATCAGAGGCAAGAAACAAGATCATGGGAAGTTTGGTTTTGGTTGTAATTCTTGTTAAGATTTTGAAGGAGTTATGTTTGTGTTGGTGGCTATAGCTTGATATGTGAAATCATTTTGTCGTTGTGCAGAATTAGTGATAGGATTTTTCAGTTTTTGTAGTCATTCATAGTTGCTAGTGTATTGTTCTGTCCTTAGAGCTAGTTTTTCATAGGCTAGTTCATTTAGAATGTTGTCCTGTATAGAATGTTAGCAAGGGACTTTAACTGTTCTGTTTCAATTATTCAGGCAACTCGGGCAATTGGCAGTAGGCCAGTAGATTATAATGTTTCACGGATCCTACGTTCTGTATGTTTTGCCTATTTGAGCAAACATGGCCCAATCCGTTATGAACCTAGTCCTGTGGCAGTACTCTTATTTCTACCTGTTAGATATGTGATGAGATTTGATTTCCTAGGCAGTTGTTTGTTGGAGTGGTTGATTTTAAGTAAATGACCAATTTGATATTATTAGGATAACTCCCTCTTCAAGGTATATTCATTTAAGCAGTAGTACTAATACATAGTCGCTTAAATTTTGTAAAACCCTTCAAATTAGTCCTAAACTTAATCCTCTTAAAGAGTTTTATCATTATTATCGTCTTATGGACTATTTATCTCTTTCTAATTTTCTGCTTGGTTATAGTTTTGGTGTGGGTGTAAATTATGAAATGTATTTCTGTGGTGATTAATGTTGTGGAACTGGGATGCCATCCGAAATATAGCTTCCTCCTGTTTTGGAAATATGAAGATAAATCTATCATAAATGTAAGTGAATAGAGATTACCTGATGCTTAATGCAAGATCAGACTGCAGTAACTATATAGGAACCCCATTCATGATAAGCAAGGATTTTAAACAGAAAAACGTCATATTGTTAAGTTTAGGAAAATGATACTTGAACAACCATTTTTGACAACATTTAGACACGCGCACACGTGTCAAAATCTGAGTGGTCCATTTTCATTTAATTTTTCCAACTGGACCACTCAGATTTTGACACGTGTGCGCGTGTCTAAATGTTGTCAAAAATGGTTGTTTAAGTGTCATTTTCCTTAAGTTTATTAGCAGCTACAGCAGTGTGATGAATAAGATATAAAGAATGGACAACTTTTAAATGTCAAGTACTAAATTTACTTGACCAATGATTTCAAATGTTGTCCCGTCTTGGGTAAATCATAATATGATTTTGCCTCGTTCTAAAGCTGAAAAATGTGCTTTATTTGTTTAAATTATGAAGTTGTGGCAGCTTCAAAACGGAGGATGGTTTCGAGATTTGACCCAGTGAGGCCAAAAATTTAACTGTCATTCACTTCCCTCAGCAATGACCTAGTTAGTGCATGTTGCATAATCTACATTCAATTTACTGAGTTCGGGTGTTTGAAAACAAATTGGTTACGTGATATGATTATATATGTACATGTTTGAAAATAAGTTACAAACCCCACCAAACAAGAAAATGTTCGAAATCTATGACGTTCCACGAAGGCTTTTCCTAGTCAGTCGACGACATTAAGAATAGGAAACATACGTGCATTTTCCTCCGTCATTATCATCAACTCGGGTATTTTCTTGTTTCCATAATTAAATTTAAAGATAAATATGTTTTTAATCTTTAAATCTTAATGTGAAATTAAAATTTACTATTATTTTAAATTTTGATATTATTTAGTTATTAAATTTTAAGAAAAAATATAATTCTTTTAATCCAATTATTTTAAGGTGTAAAATGAACCGTTTCATTTAAATGTTTACTCTATTTAACATATTTTAATTCAAATATTATTTAATACATAAAATAAATTTAATATCATTTAATTAAAAGAATATATAAATTTATTTTTAAATTTTGGAACATGTATCAAAATTTTAGATAAAAATAAATTTCAATTTCACATAACTAAAAATATATTTTATATTTAAATTTACGTAGGTGTGAACTTAGTCATATTCTAAAAACATCTAATTAAATTAATAAGATTTGAATTGTAAAAGAATTTGATTTTAAAAATATTAATATTGTATAAAATTTAAAATTTTGGATGTGATGTATGTCCACCAATTATAAGAATAAAAACTATTTTTTTATCATAAAAATATTTTTTCTTTGAACAAGTTCAAAATAAAATTTGAGTTTAATAGTTAAATAATTTTTTAAGTTTGAAAAATAAAAAATAAAATGAAAGGAATTTTTTTGTACATTAAAATAAATTTATTTATAAATTAAGATTAATTTATTGAAAAATAAAAAATAAAAATTTAGATCAAATATATAAAATAAATTTTACAAATTATTTCATATATAAACTAATTTTAATTTATAAAGAAATTCATTTTTTTCTTATTTTCTTTCATAAAACATGTTTATGAAAAAATTTATCGAAGCATATCTTAGAATGGAAATTGAAAAAAGCCCTCACTGAGATATTTCAAATTATTGTTACAATAAATCAGGAAAATAAATTATTTTAAATAAATTAAATTGAAAATATTTTTGAAGTAGTGTATTTCGAGAGAATTATTTAAAAAAAAACTCTTAATACAATTAAAAACTTTGAAATTCATAATGTGTTTAAATTAATTTTAGAAACAATTTATTAGCTTTTCATGTATTGTCAGAAAATTTATTTTGTTATTGAATAATATTTCCTTTACGAAGATTATAATATTTAATTATTATCCAAATTAAAGTTGACGGCTTACTGATAAGAGGTTTAAAACCTTACATAACAAGTATTGTAACGTTTTTTTATATCATTCAGATTATAGTCTCTAAAATTAATTGAATTCAAATGCACACTAGTAGTTACAAAGACATGTTAAAAGGCAACCTCAGCCAAAAATTGCATGCAAAATCATCTAAACCAAAACTACAGAAAGGTTAGAAACCTTAACTCATCTTAAGAAATTTCACAACCAAAACTTTACTGTCGTTAACCACCCTCTATTATACTCTTCAATTACAAACTTATTTAACGTTGTCATCCATTTCATTCTCATTCTCTTCACTTCTATCATTAAAACTGGAATTATTAAGTCTTGAATCAAGTTTTCTGTAATTACCCTCTTGCTGTCAATACATGTCAAAACCATGTCTTTCCCTTGTCCCAGTTGAGTATTTCTCAGTTTTTCCTTAGTTAAACTCAATAATACAAAATGACACGACAGTATACAGGAATACTCATTGCAGAATTTCAGAATCTTCAGTTAATTGAGTCATTTCTAACTTCAGTGACACGTTTCCCTCAACAACTGAATCACTTGCAGAATTCACCAATTTGACATGTTGAATTTCTTTAACAATCAATTCCAATGCAATGAATTAGATTTGAAGTTGCTCTCTTAAATGTTTAATATCAGTGCTAATACTAGCCATTTAATATGTGCACTCCAAACAAGCAAACAACACAGAGCAATCCCACTCCAATGTGCACTAGACAAGAAGTAATCACAGGTTTAGCATAACATCTAGCAAGATTTTCATCAGTTTACAAACATAATTTTTCTTGCTCCCTAGTCTATCCCTTTTTCCATTTTTTTTTCACTCTGTTTTATTTCACAAAAAAGAAACCAGTTCAATCATAACAATGACAATATCACACACTAAGGTCGAGTCACTTATACAATTCAAAACCTCCTCCTTTCAAATTGTTCATCTAAAAACAAGGGGAAAGGAGATAGAATCATGCAACAATTAATGTGTAATGTAATGAATTGAAATAAAATCATTATACCATTAGTAGGTATTCCATCCCATTCCAATATCTAAAAAATAAATGAACCCAAACATAAATTAGAAAACTAGTTAATTTCATCCAATACCTCAAAATGACAGAAAACAAATCAAAGTCGTCACCACATCACATTTCATTTCATTCAATTTCAAACAATGTAAATCAGCTAGCCAGCCTGTTTCATTTCATCCAACTTCAATCCATCTAAACCAGCTAACATCATTTCATCGCATACCTCTAAACAACAACAAAACAATGGAAAACATCAGACTAAATATATTTCATTCTCATCACATTACATCCTATTTAATCAGTCCAAAAACAACCAACATTATTTGCTATTCCAATCCATTCCACCAAACAGTGGACAAAATTCACAAACAAAACCAATTCCATTCCAATACAGAGTCACCTAATCTTCTCCGTTCCACTGATCTTATTAGCAGCTTCCCTAATCTGCTCAATGTAACCCTCAATAGGAGGAGTGAGAGTAGCCATAAACCTATTAACAGGAAAAGGACTCAAATCAGGAACCAAAGCAGCTTCTCTCAACCCTTCAGGCAAAGCCTCAATTGCCTCCTTTTTCATTCTCAAAAGATTCGATTCCGCAGCCTGTCTAGCCCTATGCTTCCTCATCAAAACCCTACTATAGTCCTTCGCCAACCTCCTCCCATCTTCAACCGTTAGCTCATACGTGGGCAACTTCTCCACATCCACCAACCCCAGAGAGACATAGTCCAACCCAGGTGTCCCGATTATCGTGGGTTTGTCTGAAACCTTAAATTTGTTGTCTTTGCTTCTCATCATGTCGATTTCTCGCTTCCGTTCCTTGCTGATGAGCCCCATCTTCTCGCGCTCCGCTTCGCGCTCGCGCTGCCGCGGGGTGAGGTAGCGGAGCGGGGTGGGGGCCTGGAGGCACCGCTCGTATAGATTCTCACGCTCTTGGCGCTCGCGCGACATTGGTGGGGCTGCGATTTGGGATGATCCCGATTTCTTGGTGGTGATTCGGGAGCGTTTCAGGGCTTGGCCCGCTTTGATCTTCGCCTTGCCCTTCGCTGTGCCGCTGACGGAGCAGCGCTGTATGAGGTGGTGCCCAGAGAGAAAAGGGTTCGGCTTTGCGAGGCGGAACATAATTCCGGTGACGGGTCGGTGGTTGTTTGTTCTCTACGGACTAAGAAGTTGGTGGTTTGGAGCCAGGAAAGTGTGGGTAGCAGAGTTAGGGCAAGAAAGAGCAACAGGGAGAGAAACTGCAGACAATGAGCTGGCCCGAAAAGAAATTTTCAATGGGCTGCTACAGCATAAAGGACCCATCTTTCTTGGAGTATTGAATGGAGAAATTGGGCTTTTACTTCCTGCACTCCACAATTTCTTCACACATTCCAAATTTTAAAGTAATTTCTAAACCACATGTTTTAGAAATTTTTCAAAAAAGATTTTAGAAATAAGATTTTCAGAATAAAATATCTAGAATTTCATGAAATATATTTCGAAAGGAGTTTTATAAAATAGAATTTCAAAAATAAACTTTTCAAAATGCATATAATAATACCTTATGTATATAATAATTTCTGAAATATGTTTTCCACAATTAACTTTACAGAACGAGTTTTTTTTCCTCATGCTCTCTTTTTCTTCTTCTATAACGATGGTTTGTTAAAATAATGATGAATATTTTAGTCTTTTTAAATTTTGTTAATGTATGAATGCACTTAATAATTAAGGGGGTGGAGGAAGTAATAGCCGAAAAATTGTATTTAGTAGGTATAAATGTGTAGGCATGATAGGGTTGATTTCAGGAGGAGTTGAAATTTTGATAGAGATGTGGATTTAGAAGATAGGGAAGTGGCCAATGAGAGAGCGAAGTTAGTCCACGTGTCAAGAGGTTGGAATATTGAATTAAGGTAATGGATAACAAGTGTAAGCAACATGTTCTTCTCTACTTTCTTTATTTTTTTTATAAAAATAAATATCTATTGAATTTGAATAGGAAGAAAGTGAGACCAACCAAAGTGCCAATTTCTTGGTTTGGGGATAGATAGAGTGATACCCATCACACTGTTCATATTTCTCATATTAATTAATAATAATAATGGCAGCGGCGGCGGCGGCAGTGACGGTGCTACTACCACCTAGGATTCCGACCACCACCAACGTTACCCGCTGTTCTGCTTTGCCTTCTCTGCCTCCACGTGTAACCAGCACCAGCACCACCTTGTTCTCACCTTCCCTCAACCACTTTTCAGGTTCGCTCTTCCTCTTTTTTCCTTGTTCGTCTCAAAACGTTGAATCTTTAGGAATATTGCGTTTTTCTAGTAAGTTGTTTTTAAAATTTGTGACAAAGAAAAAGAAAAAAGAAAAAAGCGGTCTTTCTTTTTACAATTGAGATGCATTTGCTTGTTCTCTCGTTTTCTATTTGGTATGCCATTCTCCTTGTTAGTCTTAATTTTGAAATCTTGTTTCTTCACAAAAAGGTGTAAAATTTGGTGGCTCCAAACAATTGGGTTGAAATTTTTTAATTGGATTGATTTGATTTACTAATGGGGTTAGACTTTAGTGAAGTGACGAACCACGTTCAAATTCCTTCTGGGTGATGCCGATGTTTAGTTTCCGACAGTCGAAGATTAGTTTTAGCAGGAAATGGAAGAGGAAAAAGGGTTTCATTTACATAAACTCTTGAAGTATGCTGCATTATTATTGTCATGTATAGTATGTTTGTATTTTTTACATTGTTATATTTTTAATTTTGGGCCTGTCAGCGCTATTAAGCTGTTGTCCAATTCTTTTATCTTGTCCTCTCCTGAAATAATTTATCTCACTTCCTCTTTTATGTGTTTTAATCTTTAATCTAGTTTGAAATTATTCCATGTTTTGATCATCCCTGTCCTAGGTGATGTTCATTATGTAACGGAAACACTTCTGCATTTTGAAATTGATGAGTAGTAAACATCTTGTATTGAGTGGTTACACTTTGCCAAATCAAAGTCTAATCAGAAAGTTAATTTAGTTTCTGCAATGTGAATGGGGCAATTCATGCCACCATCAATTAATACTTGTCCAAGACTTTACACTTGGTTACTTGGTTAAGCCTTCTGTGTTTGTAGTTTTAGCGACAGCTCCTCCCTAGCTTTAGGACTAGTAATTCTTCTGTTGCATATTCAATGTTCATGTTATTTCGTCACATCTCTTTTTTGTTCATTTATCTTATAATAATTCTAAGGTGATGTTTCTTTTCCTTTTTCAGTGTCCGGAAAATCTTTTCTGCTTCAGACCAGAGCTTCTTCAGAGGAATCATCCTCAGTAGATGCCAATGAGTTGTTCACAGATTTGAAGGAAAAGGCAAGAAGTTTACTACATGGCTGATTTCAGCAATTTGGTTTTGTCCTGAACTTCCTTTTAACAAATCCACAAGCATGCGCTTTCTCCTCCTTGCCAACCCTTATTTTACACAATGTTTGGTACAAACTCATTTTTTAACCAAGTGGAAATAATATCCTCCGTTTATCATAATCAGTGGGATGCTGTTGAAAACAAGTCCACAGTGCTTATCTATGGTGGTGGGGCTTTAGTTGCTGTTTGGCTATCTTCCATTCTCGTGAGCGCAATCAACTCAGTTCCCTTGGTAAGCCTTCTCTCTTAATGAATATAATTCACTTTTACCTTATTGTTTCATCACTTCTGGTTATATATTTCTGAGTACATCATCCATATAAAACCTTGGTGAACCATTCTGGAATAATACCATTTATGTTTCAGCTTCCAAAGATCATGGAGTTGGTAGGTCTAGGATACACTGGATGGTTTGTCTACCGATACCTTCTGTTCAAGGTAAGTAACACACATCATGAATACTTCACTCTTTTAGATTTTACAATGTAAGATGTTTTGTTTTACCACGCCTTGAGGAATTTGGATTCTCTGTTGAGTTTTTGGTGCTGGTGTTGATACAGTTGTACGTTTTGTTTTCATTTTTTTTTTCCCTTTGAGTGCTATGATGATTTGGCATAGGGTAAATGAGCTACTGAATGAATTCAAAAGTGATTGAATGATAACTTTTTACCTCTGCAACAAGACATGTATTGTAAAATGTACATTTTACAAGTGATTATTTATGTGTATTTTCTATACAGTCTAGCAGGAAGGAGCTAGCTACAGACATTGAGGGACTGAAGAAGAAAATCACTGGAACTGAATAGAATGGTGTTAGCAAGTACCAAGTGAAGTTTATCTTCTGTGAGCACCATTTGTTTTTGTTTGCTCTTATCTGCTGTATAAGTATGTATCTCTTGAAGTAGAATAGAATTCCTCTCAACCTCTATTGCCCCTGTAATGAACCCATTTCATTGTCAAAATAATGTAGCAAATTTTATGTATATGGCTCTGAATGGAACCATTATCTTTCCACTTCTTTCCTGTGTAAGAAATTTAAGTGATATATGAGTATAGAAGGAGGAATTATATCATATATGGGACCAGTTGTTTCTGTGTCTAGATCATGATAGATTGAAGATCTACTACCATTTTAAAGCACATAATTTGCTAAAAGTAAAACTTTAAATCAATCATGTAGAAATTTTACAGCAAGCATAAAGTAAATGGGGCATTTACAAATTAATTTGGAAATTTCATTTGTTATTTTTAACTACTGTCCATACAAAAAATGTATATTCTTAATTTATTTTTTATTATCATCGTTTTTATAATTAATTATGAGAAATACTATTTTAGATTTTTTTTAACATGTGGATATATATATATATATATATATATGTTGTGTATGCATTAATTTCTTTTGTCAAAGGTAATTTTATTTGACACATGGTTTGAGGTGATGATGAATAGAATTATCTCTTTCATTCAAATGGTTTTTGTTAAAAAAAAAGTTAACTACAAACTAGTATTTCGTCTTTTACATTGCTTAGGACAAAGTTCATTTTTATACAATAAAAATATATCATAAGTAAATTTAACATATAAATTATATTATAATTAAAATTTATAATTCATAAACATATTTGTATAAAATAAATTATATTTTCAATTTACAATGGAGAATTTAAATTATGATATATATTATGTTATTTTATCTGTTGACAATTTCTTTTAAAAAATATTCAAATATATTTAGAAAGAGGGTATGATGAAATGATATACTTTAAGAAATTGTTTGCTAATTACAGGTAGTGTCTGAAATACACATGTAAATGAGAAAGAAAAAGGATAATATTAGAAAAAATATTTAGATTATGTATTCTGCTTTATAAAATAGAAGTTGACATTAGTGAGTATGTAATCTCTAACACGCAACATTAAATGCGAAATAATATATAATTTTTATTATTCCATGTAAAACAAAGAATGATGCAACGCGAAAAGAGATTTGTATACATAAAATTCGCTATATTAGCCTTTTTAAAAAATCATTTTTGTATATATTAATTAGAACATTTTATTAAGAGTCTTTAAAACAACTCAAAATCCATATTCAAGGTTACTGACCAACTCATCTAAAACTTAGCTTAATTACAATTATAATATTAATTTTTTAATTTATTGTATGAATACTTCAAAAAATTGGTATTGATGGACAAAATTAATGTTAAAACCAATTAAACATAAAGCTTCGAATATTAAAGAGAAAGTTAATATGGCATTTTAGTTTTGTAATTTATTATACAATATGTGTTATATGAAAGATTTAATTCTTAATTATAGAACTTTAATTTTTATGTATGTTTTGCTAAATATACACTTAGTTTATTATTTTAAAAATAAAAATTTTAAAAGTTATATAGATTGCTTGTTTAGATTAGATCAAGTTAATAATTTTACAATTATATATAATAAATAAATTGGGTAATAAGGTGAATTAGAGTTGCTCAACTCTCTTGTATCATATTCGATTATTTTAATATCTAATTTTGGTATGAATAACAATTTGAAAAGAGAAAAAGAAAAAAGAAAGAAAGAAATAAGTAATTAAAATATGAGTAAAATGATGCAATAGGAAAAGTAAGTTGAAAGAGATAGTCTAACATCCAAATATATTTTTTCTTCCTATATGAACTTACCAAACACCCTATTATGACTAATAAAATTTCTTATTTTACCAAAATCCAAACAATCGTGCAAGTATTTTTAAATCTAAGTGTTTTGTATGTAATGCTTTCAATAAAATACTAAATATTTATAATTAATTAACCATACATACATACATACATACATATATATATATATATATATATATATATATATATATATATTACATATCAAAGTTTTTGAAAATATTTTTCTTTGTTTTCCTTTTAAATCACTTTTATTATTTTCCTTTAAAAATTGTTTCATGTACATAAAAAATGTACATTAACACTTAATACACACTTAGAAAGAGAACAGAAATATAAGTTTACAGATTATATGATATGATTAATTTTAATATGTTAAGAGAAACCTCTTTTACTTAAAGAATGGCATCTTAGTAATTAATTAACGTGTTTTTAACCAGACTACACTAATTACAGGTAGATGAATGAGAATAATACTAGTAATTTAAAACTCAAACTAATTTGTTACCTAAAATAGGCATTGGAGTTGCGTGGCTTCCGCCCCATGTGGTTGGCACAGATGTTCACCAACTCATTCTTTCCTTTTTATCTCTTTGACCAAAGCTCTCAATAGAATCGATGTGGGACCAAAAATATGTGCCTCAATAAATATCCTTCTTCTTCAACAATCCAATAATTAATAATGACAAATAGTTAATAACAAAACAACACCCTATTAGGCATCACCAACTCTGAAAGGTTCCATTCCCCTTTTCATTTGTTGACCAATGTCATCACAATACAACATTTTCACTCATATTTCATCGCCTCATTAATTTCTCTACACCCACATTCTTCCACATACACCTCTCATTTCTAGGCACAACAAACTCCAATAGATCTCCACATTCATATAACAAGAGTTGAATAATTCAGGCTTCTGTTCTTGTTCCACTTTGGAACCTAATCATTTTCATAACATGCTATAGATGTAACTTCTCAACCAAATCCATTAACTGTCTTGCATCACATCATCAAGAAACCTTGTACAAGTTTTCTTATGTGTTAAGAGAAGAAAACCAAGTGTTGTTGTAAACAGATTCTGATCTGTTATATTATATATATACTTGGTTAGGGAAGGATTCTGATTGTGAGTTACATTCAGTTATCTTTAATAAAACTAGAGGAAAAGAAAGTTTGTGGTGAGAAAACTCATCCTTCTTCCATTGATGAGTAGTGAAGTTACTACTGCATCATAAAAGCTTCAATGGGTTCAGTGCATGCATGGATTTCCTTGAAAATCATTCAAGAATTGAACATCAGAGACAAAAAAAGGCTACTGGGGTGACATTCATGGGGCTTCATGGATGGTGGCAAGTTACGTTGGTAATTGTGTGTTTGTTTTCATCATCTCTTGTTGAAGGTTTGAAGACTTATTCTGATCGTAAATCACTGGATTCCTTTCTTCGCATGCAAGCAAATGAAGAGATAAAAAATCCTAAAACAGGTGTTCTCTACAATGTTTCCCTTCCTTCCAACTTAACAGGTATGGAAGTTTCAGTCGTTAGATTGCGCAGTTTTTCTTTATGGTCAAGAGGAATGAACTACAGTTTCTTCAACCTTCCGCCACGGATTATGTCTCGGCCAAGCCAGAAAAGAATAACCATTTTGTACGAAAACTTAGGCAATTGTTCTTCTCATTACTACAATGTACCTAACCACACAATGGTGGCTCCAGTTTTTGGTATCATGGCTTACAGTTCTTCAGAATCAGCATTGGTGGATGAGAAGATTAACTTTACCATTCATGGTGATCCCATCAAAATTTGGTTTCCTCTTGCCGATGAACGTGGGAGAAATCACACTCCTCTTTGTGCTAAGTTTACTGATAATGGGTTGGTGAAATTCAAGAACATGACTAAGCCATATGTTTGTGAAGTACACAGACAAGGACATTACACTCTTGTAATTCCATCATTT
Organism: Vigna umbellata; assembly: GCF_018835915.1. The sequence goes on from NW_025906731.1 coordinate 130,982, forward strand.
CCTTTTCCAGATGAACTTCATACTCACAGTCATGGCAGGAGATTTACCACATGGTGGGTGTTGGGGTTTGCAATAGGTTTCATTGGGTTGGTTGTTTTGGGTTTGATCTTGTTAGCTTTGGTTATGGAGGTCAAGAAGAGAAAAATAAGAAAAATGGAGAAAAATTCAGCTGGGGAAGAGCTTTTTGACACATTTTGGATTGGAGAAACTAAATTACCATTAGCTTCATCGATTAGAACACAACCAATCCTTGAGAATTAAAATGTACATTAATATCACTTGTGATACTTTTATGCAAACAGATGAGTACATAAATGTTATCTTTTCAACTTTGGTCCTTATCAACAAAACAATTGTTCAGTCAACAACAACAAGAAACTATCCTATATTTATGTAGTTATTACAGCTGTTAATAGCACTTTTATTTCATGTTCTGTTTTCACGTCAAATTCTTTTTAGGAATATGTGAACAAAACGTTTGTATTCTCTTCTGCTGTCTATATTTGAACACGAAGTACCAGAGTTTGTGTAGCTTGATTTATGTCTTACACCCTTGAGTTTTTCTTAAATCAATGAAAGTGACAATCATTAAAACTCAAACCTTATGAAATTTTTATTGGAACTCAAATCCAAGCACTACAACACACTCATAGCAACCTTTCAAGGAAGATAAATCAACTCTATATGCTAATTATTTTCTGCATAACATGAAGCAGGGTAGTTCATATCAGATACCATATATAATAACCAAAGTCCAACATTTATATGATAACATGTTTTTCTTTTCTCCAAACAGTAATGCTACCAATAAGTACCATGTTTTTGTTTGAACTGCTACACACACAAGGGTGAAAGTAACAACACCCCATAAATCGAAACATTATTTAACAATTTGACAGCTGAGTATTTCAAAATAGTTAAATTGCTACATAAGAAAGACCTTTGGTTGCTAGCACTGGATCAAACAATAGGTTGTATATCACAATGTTCATGGAGAGGGAAAGGGGGGTCAAAAAGAGAACCATTTAGAATAGCATTTGCAACAATCTTGTTTGCTGCTTCTGTGAAATGGATTCCATCCCAACTCACGTATTCTCGGGGTTCAGCACAAGCACTTGCTAGCATATTACCACACAAAATTTTAGGGTTAAAGTTGTGGTCACCCCCTCCATATCCACAACATGTTTTGGTACCATACTTAAACCCTGTTCAAAGAAAACAAAATTGAACCAGAAACCAAAGTTGCATATGTTAAATCAGCATATTTGGTGTATAATTGCAGCATATAAAACTTGGTAATGCTATTCAACCATTTGAAATCACCAGTTAGAAGAACTGCAGAGATAAACAAGTGAAGGGAATATGTTTGTACCATAAAGTGTGGGATGGTGAAAGAGCTCCGACAAAGCAGAGTAAGTGTCTACATGAATGAGGGAAACATCTGGTAAACTTTGTCTGGTTTGGCTCACTGTGTCCTTCAACAATTTGTTGTAATAATTTACAACATTCTGGTAAGAAGCGATGCATCCAAACTCATCAAAATCAGAAGTAGCATGAGGAAGCTGTACCAAATATCCTGGATAACATCCCACAGGACCAAGATTGAATACCATAATTGTGCGTGCCCCTTGTGCATAAAGCTCCTAAAAACACAAACTTTATGAGTACAAAAAATTCATACAAATAATGTTACAGAAAACAGAGAGTGTATACTGTAAAGTATTGATAAGATGAAAGAAAATGAAAGAGAAATTAAGGTAAAGAATGTTTTATGAATTTATTATGTGTATATATATATATACACAGTAGCAATCTCTTCCAAAACAAATTCAATTTTGAAAGTTTTCTCAATCAACTGATATTATGCTATAGAACCCATAAATTAAAGTAAAACCAATAATATTCTATTATATAACTTGTTCCAACAAAAGAGAAAAAATAAATAGTTTTAGGTTTACTATGTTTTTAAGTCCTTAAAATTGAGGAGTACATAATTTTAGGTTTGATTATTTTTTAATTCTTAAAGAAAAAAATAAAACATGATTTTGGTCCTTCAAATTTAAAAATATTTTATTTTAGTTTTTAAACTTAAAAAAAATGTGATTTTAATGTTGTATATTAAATTTGAGAGGCTAAAATAGTTTTCAAAAAATCCTTCCAATTCTTTAAATTTAATATTTTGAGATTAAAACAATATTTTAATAAACATAAGAGATTACTTTTTCTTCTTCTTTTTTTAATTTGAAAACCTAAACTATGTTCACTGTAAATTTTGAACTATCAACAAGATAATTAAGTCCTAGTTGTGTTATATATAAGACTCTCTTTTACATTAAATTCCTTTATATTTAAACAAATGAGATGATTTTGAGCCAAGTAAGAAGAAAAGATTTTATAAGAAATTTAATAAAGTTTCTACAGCTTAAGAGAACTTACCATATTTTTTTTTCTTTATCTACAGGGAGGAGTAGAATTATTTATAAAAACTTTTCTTATAGAACTAATCATATGAAAAAGGTTATTTTGATACTGGTCAAAAGATATATAAGCTTTTCAAAAAGTCATTTAACTTTTTTAAATGGTCACATAATTTAAATGTTATTACATCATGCATAATTATATGACACATAATAGTCCAAATTTCTTGAACAACTGGCCCTGAGATGCTTTATTAAAACAGTGTGACATATATATAATTTGCCAACAAGGATGAATGAACATAAGATAAAAATCTTCTGAAAGATTACTATATAAAATGCATGAAGAATATACTCAAACCTTGACAGCATCATTAATTTGTGAAAGAATTTGAGGAAAGGTTTCCATGAGTCCATTAATACTACCAGTGGCTGCTATTTTGGAAGTGAGATCATTTTGGCCAATGTATAACATGTAAATGGCCTTTTTGAATATATCTGGTGAAGGAATACCAGATGATGGTATAGTTCCTGTATGGTGCATGCATGGAAAGAAAGATTCATGGGTGAGTGTACCATTATTAGATTAAGTAAATGTAAATCTGTAGTAACATTTTTCTGTGTACCTGTTTGATGAAATTCATCAACTCTGGCTTTGAATTGTCTCATTTGGCTGAGTTGAATGGAAAGGGAAAATGGACTGAGTCCACTATGAAAGAAGGAAGTAATGGGAGGAATCACAGTGGAAGCTGAAGATGCAAAGTTAGCTCCATGGCTATAGTCTGATCCAATTGACTCAAGATATGGACTCAAAAATGGAAGCCCTAGACCCTGAGCTGCACGTTCAAAATCAAATATTTTTCAACAGAATACGTTAAAATATATCAGAAAGTTATAATATTATTATAACAATAGATGTGATTACCAAGAAAATCAAGAACGAGCCTTCCATCAGAAGCACGACCAACTGGTTTTTTGAAAAAGGTCATTCCATAGGGATCAGGCTGTGCAGGAAAGGCTGCATGAAACCCACCAGTATCCGAATTTGAATCCCCAAAATTGAAGATTGCCTTAAAATCACAGTCACCATAACTTGAATCAACCAAAGAAAATGCCACCATGCAAACTACCAAGAATTTTGAAAATGTGCATGAACTGTTGGACACCTTAAGGGTACCCATTTTGCTTATTTTTTTTCCCTTTGATAAAAGCTCTTCCAGAGGCTAATCTTGATAAAGGTAACAAACGGAGACCCATATTATAGGAACTGCATGCTTCTCAAGATAAAGCCAAACACTGAATAGGTTATTTTAGAACAGTGACTGGTTAACAAACCTATGGAAGATGAACTTACCTACAATGCATATAAAAGGCTAAAAGCTTCCAACATATAAATTCATATGATTCTAGAAAGAACTCAATTTCTTACTATGAGCTCTAAAGTTGTCACAAAATCTAATTCTGCTAAAAGGAGCTAAGGATAAGGACATTTATAAAACTATAGGATTATAGGGTGGCTTCCTTTCTATATATTCGAAGCTAAATCATTCAATTAAGTAAACTAATGTTAACTAATTAACAAACACACTAAATGCTTTATAATTTAAAATAGGTTATTTCCTATTCATATGTTATTGCATGCATGTAGCAACACTTCAACCTACTTCTCTATTGGGAAAGTTATTGTTATTTACCAATTCAACCAAACACATAAATATAAATTGACATTTTATTAAATGAAATCTTGATTCTAGCTTTATTATTGTTTTTTATGTTTCATTTGAGTTTAGAGTTTTGGATTTCACTTAACATACTTGTTTACTGAATAACTTCTCATTGAGCATTTTATGATTTTATATATAAATTTTGATAATGATCAATATTCATTCACTTGTTTGAAAAAAAAAAGCGATATTATAAAATATTAAGTCTACAACAAGAAAACCCTAAGAAGATTATAGAAATTTATCTATAATTATTATTATTATTATAATTATAGATAAATTAGTCAATTGAATAAGAATCTTCTTTTATATTAATCCTTTTTGGAGTATTATATATCAATATTGTACATTACAATTACAGCATGAGACGGTTTGATTTGCAGAAATGTAATGTAATATATGCTTTGCCTAATCATATAATTAGGATATAATCAAAAGGGGTGCAATTAAACACATTAAAAATGATCTAGTCAAGAGATGAAACGTAGAACACTTGGTTAGAGTGTTTTTACATTTGTTACTTGGTGAAAATATCTACATCATTTGTTTTGACGTAATTTAATTTATATGTGGAGTGATGATATGATACGTTTGTTTGGTGGAAGTAGAAGTTGACAAAAGTAGTTTCATCTACTTACTACCATGAATAGATGGGCCGACTAAGCCCAATGGAAAAACTCCATCAGTGAGACTTTCTTCTTCTGAGGAAAACTCAGTTCGTCCATTTCATATAATTTAATTTAATAAAAATAATATTTAAAAAATTTAATTTTAAAATTTTTTCTTTTATTTAAGAAAATAATTTATTTCGATTTGCAAAGTTAACGTTGTTGAAAAGTTTTTAACCGTTTTATTTAAATTTTTTTCATTAGATTTAGGGGTTTAAAATGATATACAAATTTATTTTAAAATATTATTATTTAATACGTTATTTTTAGTTCTCTTAGAAATAGTATTATTAATTACTTAAATCTATTCATGAAATATAAAAATAAATCATCATAGATGTAATGGGCCAATCTTAAATATTGACGAAAAGGTTCAATTACAGATTTTAATTCACCTTTTTCACTGTAAAAGTAAAGTACATATCAGTTTTAATTTAAAACTAAAAAAATCAGTTTTATATATAAGGGACTAAAAGGTTATTTTTAAAATTTGAGAGATTAAAATATGGTTCTTAAAATTCCGGGGAATCAAATAAAAGTGTACTTAATTTAAGGTTTTAAAAAGATATTATAGAAAAATAAAAATAAACTTTCACATTATTATTTTAGTTACATGTGTTATTGTTAACATGAATCTCATCAGTTCCATCACTACAAGCAAATGAAACATTGTTAGTATAAAGGATGCAAAGAATATTTCTAAAAATTAAAAAATAAAAAATAAAAAATTGAAACATTAAAAGAAAAAGTGGTACTACTAATCCTAATAATAAATCATACTATCTATATAACGTGTGATCTAACTTTATCAACAAACTGGACTTTCAGTTTTTAGTAAGTATTTGTATTAAATACAAGAGAATAAATTTATGTTTATTACAATGTACTTTATTAATGTAAAATCTTTTTAATGAAATTTTATTACATTTTTTCGCTCTTCTCTTTCTAAGATTCTTATGATATTTTTTTGGTAAAAAAAATGACAAAAACATTTACTTTGATTTATTTTCCTTAAAATAATGCTTGATCAGTAAAAATAACGTTATTCTAATAGTTCATACACTATCTCCATTGAATAAAAAAAACGAACTCCAATAACTATCACAAATCAAGTGAAAAACATCCACCTTATTATTTAAAAAAAAAATGCCACCTAGGCTTAACCTTAATTCTTGTTTTACTAATAGCGTGAGTTAACTGACCAAAACCTGATTTTAAAAAAATGAAAAAAAAGAGAGTCAAATTTAATTTAGTGAGTTTGTCAAGGTCAATCGTAAAATCAGCCTTAAATTTAGGTACACTGATTTTGATAAATTTATTTTAAAATCGTTACCCATTATTCAAATTAATATGTGAAATTACTTATCTGTTGAAGGGGTCAAAATAAGAGTCATGTTTATATAGTAATTGACATTAAATGGGATGATAGAGTAACAATAATGCTATGCTACACTATGCCACCACATTCATTATCTGGAAATGTGAACATGGAAAAGAAGGATAAAATAGTCCAAACAAAAATGGTTGGGCCCCACCGTATGTATTGAAATTGCATGTGAATGCGGGGACACGTCATTTTGTCGGTAGCGAGAAAGAAGGCATTGGAAGAGAAAAGCAGAACACGTCATAACGCAAATCCACCGCAAAAATCGCATCTCCAAAAAGAATCAACGGTCAGCGTTTCTATCTGACGTGTTCCCTTTAATGCACGCGTCACACCCCACTAGGCCCACTCACATGCAACGCAGCCATCATTTCTGGTTTCATATTATTAAAATTAAAATATCATTTCAATTTCTCACTTTTTTTAATTCTTAATTTCTCATTCCAAAATAAAATATCTAGTTTATAGAATTAATTGTTCTAACTTTATCAAAACCATCTATTTTAAAAAATGGAAAGCCAAATGTCTTTGTTTAAAATGAAATTATAATTATTATTATAATATTGTCTAAATAAATAGAGAAACTACATTTCAGATTTACTTAATTCAAATAACTTCTTCTATGTTTTAGTTTTATTTAATTCTAATGAGTTCTCTTGCTTCCAACCAATGACTACACTATTACATGATCATTGCCTTAGGGGTGAAAGTTAAGGTAGAGAAACACCATTTTAATGACAATATTTTCTTGAGTTTATCTCTAATTATGAATAATGGGATTGTTTTTACAACTGCTTTTATACATTTTTTTTTTACCTTTTTTTTTATGTTTCATATCCTTATTATAAATTTACTTTTTATGTCTTAATAATTATTTTTATTATAATATAATAGTTATATTATAAAATTAATTACACTAATTAATGAGTTTTAATTATCATGAGAAAATATATGAAGAGGTAGGCACGATGACGGATGAATTTCCAGTGGTATATATACAACAATTATATAGAAGTTAACAAAAAAAAGTTAAAATATTTATCACTCTAATCTCATACAATATTATGGAATTTTTCATTGAAGGAAATTCTTCTAAATTTTTTTTAATAAAATGTATATTCATTATATTTTAAGCTAAACCTCATTTTATATAAGAATTTTACATTTTTAAGAAATTTAAATACATTAAAGTACGTAATGTTAACTAAATGTTTGATTGACATACAATATAATCTTCAGTTTCTTCTAGTTTTATTAAGTAACCTTAAGTAGGACTTTGACCATAATATAATCAATCGATAGATCAAATATGTATTCTTATAAGTAAAAGGAGTTCATATAAATATTAGTTGTGGTTGAAAGGTTTTAAATAGATTAAAAAGTGTGATTTCAATTTTTTGATTTGTAATGACATTGTTGAAGGAATACTAGAAGACTATTTAGGAATTTTTATGAGCTTAAATAATACTTAAGATATTAGTTACAAGTAATTACAAGTCTAAATAATACTTAATGATACTTAATGAGTTAGTTAGGTAGTTATGAGAGCCCAAAGAATATTCATCTTATTCATCAAAATTTTAATTTATTTAGTGAAACTTAATTAATTGATTTAAAATTAAATGTAGTTTGCATAGTTAAATAAACCAATGTAATTCGCACATTGTTTATATTTATTCTTATAAGATCCAATTCATCTTATATTTAAACTCTCATGATGTTACTGATATGTTCACTTTATATTACCTTTAATAAATCTTGACCTATATTAGAAACTCAAATACACTATAATAATTATGATTATAGCGTTATTTAGTCATAGTGTGGTTAATAACATGATTAATAATTTTGAGTCAATTTGGATTGATTGAGAGTATTTAGACCAAATAATGTTATTGATATACTTTTGTATCTATACAAAAATAATACATGTGATAGAACATGATTTTGATAATTTCATAAAGTACTGTCCACCTAAATTCAAGTAGGTTTGTCCTACGAAGAATTTGGAATGACTATGAAAAAAAATTTCAGTTTTTTACCAAGTTGTTATCAATTCCATATGATATATTAACCCTTTATTTCTTTACATTCACAAACTTCATACATTATATACCAACACATAAACAAACAATTTATACATATTTCAATGCAAATATAAATTTTATGTTTCTACTACATAGAATTCAAAACAATTGGTAATTAAATTTTCCGAAGTGCTTAAAATAACCTAAAACTCAATTGTAAAACATAAAACATACATAACTAAATAACATCTAGCTTCCATTACTTTGAATTCTTTATTTTTTTTTAGAAAATTATTTAAAGGGCATGCAAATAGAAAAATCATAATTTATTCCCATAAAATATGATTAAAAAATCAAATTAATTACTAAATATGAAGACTAACAAAACTAAATCTATTCTGTCTAAATCTTATCTGTAATTAAGAAAAATTATACACGCAAGCTTCACTAGAAAAAAAGAATTGGAACATGAGGTAAAAGAAAACTTATTTAAAGCAAAAGTTTGATTAAATTAGATTGTTTTAAATTTTGTCGTCACATAAATTGGAACTTCTGATTAAAAAATTGAAAAAAAAGTCTCAAGAGTTTAAAAATAATGTGAAAGAACAAAATTTAAAATTGTGACTAGATTTTGTACAAAAACTAACTTGAAGATTAAAATTTCAATTTAACATTAAATATAAAGTAAAATTTCTACTTTTATTTTATTTTTTAAATAATCTCTCTATAATAAATAAATAAATAACTGGATGTTTCATTACAAAAAATTAAATCTTATACAACTAAGAAAAATATATATCCTATTATAAAGTGTGTTAAAAAAAATCAATATAAGCAAGTTCTCATTATTTATTCCGAACTAAAAACAAAATAACCTTATTTATACTTTCATTTTCACCTTCCTGGCACAAACATACGAAGATCAAAATTACTCTAATTTTTTTACAACGTGACAAAATAAGATTAAAGTTTATTGAAAAGTACTTTACTAATTATTTACTTTTCTTGCTGTATGTTTTACAATTAAAATGTAAAGATTCGAGAGAAAGGAGTAAACTTATTTTGATATATTGATATTGGTGGGGTAGAAGCAGATTTGGTGTGAAAAGAAGGTTTACGAAGAAAAAACGCGTTGAGTTGGGTACGCAACAAACAGCTTCTATCGTATCAATCATTCATTCACAACGCACTTAGACACACGTCACCACTCACCACTCTCTTTTCGACAGGACCACATTCACCGACATCACCTAGGACGGGCCCACTTATATATAAATAATTTAACAATTTTACTTTTTATTTTTAAATTTCCTCAAATTAGTTAAAATAAAATTTAATTTTACATTAAGTATCAATAATAACACAAAAAATCAGCATGTTTAAGTAACCAAAATTGTGTTTAACTCTGCTACTTCTTTACCAAATCAAACTTCACCATTATTCCATTCCTTTGACAATTTTCAAAATAAAGTATTAATAATGTTTATGAAAAAAAAATTCGAAAGTATATTAATTAAATATGCACATAGTTTTAATCCGTTCAGGTATATTTTATTTGCGTATATTATATCGCAAAGTAGAAATTCAAGAGGCATTAATACATCCGTAATAAATGGAAAAGAAAATTGCAACAAAGGATGAGAAAATAGATTAAAAAATCCACAAATAAAAGAAAATGTAAAATAATCTAACAAATTGTCTGAAAATTCGTAGAAAAAATCAGTATAAATATATTTTTCTCTTGCAAATTTTATCATTGCATTTTTACTATTTAATCTATCTATGTTAGAGTTTTATAATCGTTGGAATATTGTGTGTTATATTATAACTTGTATATTGGTTATTAGTGTTTAGGCGAATTGAATATAAAGTGATATAGTTTAGTATCAATAGAAAATCAATATAGACTTGAAAAATAGAAATTAATTTGATCCGTTAAAATATAAAAAATGAATAAACATATTATATAATTATGGTTTTTCATACCAAATAAAAAATGTATCCCACCCTTCCTATAAAAAACATCAAATCCCATAAGAGAAATGTGGTTGTGTTAAAAAAAAACCTTATTGGTATGATTGTCCACGTCAATGATAATTCATTCATAGGAAGTCAAGATTGTACTGTGAATGTGAATATATGATATTAATGTTTATTTAAAACAATTCAACAAGGATGCATTTCAAAGTTTGGATGAAGAATAATGGGGAGAATAAGAAAGTGTAACAAATCTAGAACAAATATAATACAGCTTAACTGCTATAAAAAAAACATGTCCAAGTTCCAAGTATATATATATACACACTATGAAATATAAAATTCTCTAAAATAAAAACAAAATTTGAAACATATATCCTCTCATCAATTATTATTTATGACCATGCTCCAATATTTTAACTATTATCTTCTCCCATATTAAAAACATGGTCATTATTCAAAGATAACACATTAAAAAAACCAGATTTACAATTTTATTATTATTAAGGAAAATTTTATTACTCATTTAATAATATTATCATACTTATTTACTAAAAGCATCATACAACAAATAACACACTATTATAGATGAATTTTGAAATATTGTGATTTATATATTATACAAACATTTATAATACACTATTGTATACTTAATCATTCAATTTGATTTTCAATTTATTCTACTACAAAATCTTTATTAGTGTAGTTTCTTACACACTCATAGTTATCATAGTTATCAGGGTCTCTTCTACTTTATGAAAAAAATTCTTCATTCACTTTTCATCACTTAAAAATTACAATGAATAAAACTAGACATTAATAAATAATCTTAATAAATAATTTGATAGTGAATGAAATAATATATATAATAAACAAATCTTATTAAAATAAAATTTAATTCAAATATTAAAAAGTAGAATTTAAATCTAACTCAATCTCTAAAAAAACTAATTTATAAAATAATATTTATAAATATATATATATATATATATATATAT
>NW_025906735.1:0-23363 GCF_018835915.1 Vigna umbellata
GAGAACAAAAGACACCAATTATTCAGTAAAAAATTTTAAGGAGCCAAACTAACGGCTGCTTGTACATCATGCGTTCCAAATCGTAGAATAATACACACAATGCAGGCTAATAACGTATTCTCTAACGCCTGCCGCGTTTCAGGTACAACGCACACAGCAAATTCATTTATTATATAACAACTTCGTTCAAAATTACCCTTTATTTCTCCTCTTTTAATAAGCACACATTGCTAGCAATCATAAACAGTAAATTCATGATCGGAACATGGGCAAATTTTACGTTTCTCGCCGAAGGCCTAACAGAACCCTTCTCCTTAACTGTGAAGAAAGAAGAAGGGACACCAATAAAGACTTTGAAAGAAGCCCTCAAAAAAGATCTCATGCTAAATAATATTTCTCAAACTTTGGTTTTCAACTGAGTCCAATGGTGACATGTAATCTCATATGAGCTAAAATTTGCAATATCCGGGGGCGCCCCAAAATAAGCATAGACAAGAAAAATAACAGAAAAAAGATCCATATAAAGGAAAAAAGAACAGAAAAGGAAATATAAGGAAAACAGACACAAACCTTGTATACCCGAATGAAATATTCCAAGGCCAAGCATATAAAGATAATTGTTTATGGGAGTAAGATCATATACATTGAGATACACCGAAGTACGAGCAGTATTATTCTCTCTACCCCGTTCTTGTTCCGAGTTTGAAGTTGTACTCAACGGAAACCACCGCATTGTGGCCGTGTCCTCCCTCCTCACCCCTTCTTCAATTACAAATCACAACCCCATCCCCTTCCCGTTAAAAACCTGCAGAAACATCAATTAATCAAAACAAAGAGATTCAATTCAATGTTCCCCGAAATTCTGCGGATTTGGAATATGCAATGAAAAAAGCGAACATTGAAGGTGTGTAGAGAAGGATCGCTGAAAAGAAACCGAGAAAGAGAAGAGAAACTTACGTAGAAGTGGGGAGTGAAATATTGAAGAGGAATTGGGAGTAAAAATTGGATATGGAAATTTTGGTTCTTGAAATTAGGTTGATTTTGGGTTTAGTGGCTTCGCCGTCATTATTTGAGTTCACACTACAACTATATTATTCTCATAACAAGAATCACAGTTCGGTTTGTCTGAATTTATTAACTGTGGATAATAAGATTTATAATTATAACTTTTTTTATTTTTCTTTCAGACTTTAGCCCAATAGTCAACAATTAGATTCTTCTGTCGTCAGATAGTTAACAAATATAATTGAATTCAATGTTCACTAATCCTTTACTTATTTATCATTTTTATATAATTAAAATTTCATAATAAATAAGTACTTTTATTATAAAAAATTTACTTTTAATTTAAAGAGGCACTTGCTCTATGATATGCTGTTATTTTTACCTGTTTAGCTATTTCTTTCAATAAGGAAAATATATAAAATATTAATTTGAAATAAATGGATGATTAAAAACACAAACACATAAATGAAGGTGAAAGAGATGCTTTATAACGATTAGCAATAACTTTTTTTAATAACTGTAATTGCTCTGTCATATAAATACTGGTATATAATATATTTTTTAATCCATTTTTAAATTTTATTTCTTATGCTATCATTTATTTGATCATGTAAAAGCACGTTGTTCGTTGGAGTTATTTGCAATTACCACTCTTAACTAAAGTGTTTTTGTTTGAACTTTATACATAAGTAAAACCTGAATGTTTTTTTTTCAATAATCAGGTTTTCTTGGTGGAAATTACTCACATTCAGAATGGTGATATTGCATATAAAAAATATAGTTAAAAAAAAATCATTACCGACCCATGTTGCATCCATGACCTTTATAATACTAATATGAAGAATGATTTTTCTAAGCAAATCAACTTTAGTTCAAGAGTAAAGGTGTAGTGATCTATAAGTTAAAGTTTTCAAACTAATTAAGGTTTTTTTTAAAAAAAAAAAGAGAAAAAAAAGGGATTTCTTTTGCATTCTTAAAATCCAAGAAATGAGATTAACCTTTGAGAAAATCCAAGAAACTAAAAATGGAAAGAAAAAAAATGAGAAAGAGGTGATGAATAGAGAAATGTAAGAAAAAGATTTAGAAAACTAAAAACAAAAAGTTTTAACTTCTATAAATAAAAAAGATAATGATATTTTAACAATATCTTTTTGACAACATTTTACATAAATGATGTTAAAATGTTATCAAAAAAATGTTACCAAAGTATCGTAAATAAAAAGTGAGTGACTTCAACCATAACATTAATTGTCATTTTTACATACTAGATCACAATGGTAATAGTTTTAAATATTTAATAATATTGGTGTTCACACATTTAATGTTCTAAGTTGACATTAAAAAAAGAATGATTATGGATTTAGGATGATCATGTATAATAGCCACTTCTTTAAAAAGGTTTCCTCACTCACCCACTTATTTATTGTAAAATTAAAAAAATGTTATTTATTATAAAATAATAAAAGTAAACAAAAATCTGATTGTTACATAGTTTTGTTGAATGAAAACTGCAAGGCATGGAGCACATTTTGGTTAGGAAATAATTGAAGGTTAATAATGTGGTCTTGAATTTTCTTTGATATGGATGAAGCTCTGAAGTCTCACATGATGTTGTCGTTCTCTGGTTGGGAGAAGAAGCCAACCCTCTCCAAGTTCTTCGCCTTGTTGACTCCAAATTCAGTGGCAATGTCGTGGCAGAACATCATGCTACACCTTACAACTTATTCAATTTCAATTTACAATTCCAAAAACAGACGTTGCAGTCCCATTCATCGAATAATCTCAGTAATAAATTTAAAGTTTTCTTGTAATAATAATAAATAAGTTGATGATGAAAACGATGGAAAAAAAAATCAATATTAACTAAAATAACAGCGTAGCAATCTAAATGCAAAGACTTAGTTCAGCGTTATACGTTAATAGAAAACTCACGTCTAAAATATAAAACAAATCACATGCAACTATCAGGTCCTTTCACATCCAACACTTAGGTCTGATAGGACATATACATTACGTACTTTTTTTGTCTAACATAAGTGAAAAATTAGATTTACTAGTTTATTCACTACTTGAACAATGTATACTTTATACTGAGAGAACTTAGAATAAAAAATTTTAAATTTAATTCAGTATATAAAGTAAAGTTTGTATAAATTGATTTTAATTTTAGTTAATATAATTTTCCAACATTTACTTTTTATGTTAAAATATATACATTTCAAATATAAAACTAAATATCAATAAATAATCTAATAACAATTCAATAAATGATGAAATTTGTATCCTCTATTCTATGTTTTGTATTCTCTATTCTATAAAATATGTAAATTCTAATATTTGTATCATTTAAATCGGCTTTATTTCTAATTGATAATTTCCAAGATGACTTCCAACAGTACCTCTGATGGTAAAATGCACACCCTAACACTTATGATTTCTTTGGAGAATTTCTTGGTTTTTGGGAGAAGAAAATGTTGCAGAATGGATCAACAATCATTTTGCTTGGCTCAAGTTGGAACGTACACAATCAAATTTCCACTGCAGAGGCGTGATCAGTAAACGAGGAACAGATGAACAAGTGTGAGAGTCACGCATGCTACATTCCAACGTTGCTCTTAAAGCCATCTTCCACGTAAAATCTCAGTTTCATTACTTAGTGTGTATGCTTATCTCTGGTATCAACTTGTTGCTCAAATTTGAGAAGAATTAAAATAGTATAGTGTATTAATTAGCTGCACTAAAAGAGCACTTGCTCATGCTTTTTAGATTTGAGTGATACAGTTGATATCTTACATGTTGATGACATTATAGTACAGGGAAGATGACTTGCCATCAAGTTTGGAAACCATGTTATGTGCAGATAGTCCACTGTAACGTTTCTCAACACAAGCAATACAGATATTTATGATCTTCTTGAACATTGAATCTTCTTGGAGAAGTGGTTGCTCTACAAATTCAACCAGAGACATCCACTGCATAAAAAGATCACATCAATTATTCTTAATTAGCAAAACAATCATGATTCATCACAAACAAAAAACCAT
Organism: Vigna umbellata; assembly: GCF_018835915.1. Next base: position 4,050 of record NW_025906735.1, read on the forward strand.
GATTGGGACGGGAATCAGTTTATGACTGTCCCATCTCAGATGCAATTTCTAGAATTAGATTAATAATGTCAGTATTACAATATTTTTTCTGTATGCATAAGATATTACAATATATTGGAAAAGAAAGGTTACTCGATCTTAATTGGTTGTTATTATTTCTGTCATCGTCAATGAATAAGATTATCTAACCTTGGCAGCTTCAATTTCAGGATCATCAACAGTGATCTCAGCTGACAGGGCTCTTAACATGCAGATGAAGAACAAATCTGACTTCTCAAATGCCACCTTGTGCGCGTGTCTGGAATTGATGATGCAACCAATCAAACTTTGTTGGTTATGAAAATTATAAGAAAATTACCACAACCATGCCATTAGAAACCTTGTAGCACACTTTATTAACAACGTTATGAGTATTGTTAATGAACTTCTACCGGTTTATATATATCACATTGTACTCAATTGGTTAAACTTTCAAAATTACATAAAAGTGAGTGTGGATCATGCTCTTACCTGAATGCTATGACTTCAATGAACTCGGTACAAATCTGCAACATGGGCAAAAGGCAGTAAAAGAAAGCACTGACTTTAAGTAACGATGCTATATTATGCAGCATGAACAAATTCAGTATGAAGTAACACCAGAGGAACATCTCATTCTCACCCCAGTTTCTTCCTTCACTTCTCTTACGGCTCCTTCATATATCTCCTCTGACTGCCAAAAGTTAAGACTGGTAAAGATTTATGAGTTGGAATATAAAATGTAAAGAAACTTGGGTGAAGTGAAACTGAACTACCTGTAGAACAAATCCCGTTGGTATCTTCCAAAGACCACGATTTGCAGGAGCACAGTACTTCTCTTGGACTACAAGGACCTTAAACAATTTATAAGATGAAATTATATTAATGCAAGTGCTTAAATGAATTAACTTGGATATAAGTTTGAAATCATATAACAGAAACGCAAAAAACTAAGTAGAGCATGAATAAAATGATCATTTCTTGTTTAGAAATGCAGAATAAGAAGATCATTTTTTGGGGGGGAAGAGGAGGAAAAAATCAACTAAAGTTTGTCTTCTATGTTTTCGATTCAGTATCATCGTACATAACTCTGATGTCAGTACCTCATTTCTGTGATTGATGACAAATCCCCCAACTCCTACATGATGTGATGCATTAAATGGAAGCATGCAAGTTCCTTCAGGAATCCAGTATGTTAACATCACATATCCTGGTTCTGCATGGTGGTATCCAAAGCCTTCCTGAGAGCAGGAGTCATAGGTTCAACAATTCTTCTATAATTAATAGAACAGTAAGAACTGAATATATGACAAAACACTTTTATAGCCAATTACTTATCTGTTTTAAGTAATCAATCAAAAAGTTATGTTACCTTAATAGCTATCGGAACTAGGTCAGACTTCTCTAAAGGCAATCTAAGCCAAATCCCCTTCTTTCCCTGCAATCATCAGACAACCTTCTGTCAATACTTCATGAGACAACAAACAAAATAAAACTGAAAACATCCATGCCTTTCATTCCCCAATTACATTATATGTAAACTTCTTTTGTTGTTATAATAAAAGAAGCTAATTTCAGAGGAATCGACAACATTATCAGGTGTTAACATTTTCTCTGCTAGATGTTCCAGGAACATGGACAGAGATTTTACCATCTTTTTCCAATGAGAAAGAGAAAAACGCAGAATAGCTTCGAAGTTAGTGGGGTCGTCTGGTAAACCATCTGAATCAACTACAATCCCTTCATACACATCATCAAACGCATCAAGTACTCTCAGATTTCTGTAACCCAAGCTAGAAGTTGAGCCATTTATGCCATTCGTATGATGGAAACTCGTTTCTGCCGCAAGATCATCTCGACCAACTGAACTGATGACAGCTCTATGAGCCATGTAAATGTCATTCAAGGCTTCATAGTTCCTCAGAAATAACCCTGACATTGAAGTTTAGCCGAGTAAAAAACCCAGCACCAATTGAGTAAGTTAAAAACTCAAATTATACCATGCATGTTTTAATCCGTACACATACAGGAAAAGAAAATGCAAAAACTGAAGAACCAACAGAAAGAAAAGCCTGAATGAGGCTTTATTTTGTGTTACCTCCGAAACAGTTGAGCTGTCTAGAGAATCTAACGCTGCTGAAATTAGAGAGCAAAGAGGAATAGGTTGTTGTTCTTCCAGCATTTACAGTCTCAGAAATGCACGCCGAATTGGAAGAGAATGAACTGAGCTCCATCGATATCAATAGTCAGAAGCTTGATAAGAAGTGAAAATTAAAGGTGAATATATACATATATAAGAATCTTAATCGAAATTCCAAACTACTTTAGTCCTCTAGCAGGTGTCGCAGTATGACTAAAAGGGCATGACATTGAAGTGATTTACGGTGCTTGGTAGTGTTCTGTGACTTGAATCCCATGTTTGAGTTAAGAAGCTTGATAAAGACAAAGTGATTCACTAGAGCATTATCCCATGCTGGAATATGCTAGTAGCCACCGCCACGCAAATTGTTAGAACAACGTTAAATTGATGATGTCGGTTTAACATATTGTATACTCAAAGGCAAAAGTGACATGAAAATTGACCGACCCAGAAAATGAAATCTATCATTTTGCTAGAAATGAAGAGAAGGAGGGAAACGAGTCATCAAATAAAAGATGACAGTGAAGTCACTTTCTTTTGGAAGGACAGCGACAGGAACTTTTAAAGTCTTTTCTTTTATATAATTGGTAAAAACGTTGTTGGAAGGTCTAGTCATAGACCAATTGCACATGTGCACTTTCAATAATCATTTTTGTTGCGGAACTAGAATATGAAATTTTCATGTCATTCTCAGCCCAAATAAAACATTTCAGTGGATAGTACTAAAAATAAATTTTGAACTTAATTCAATCTCAAAAAATAATTTATTTCATAAAATTTATATACATCTATTATATATTTCATTATATTGATTTTATTTTTAGTTAACGTTAATTTTCATCAAAAGAAAAAATTACAACCGAAGAAGAAAGAGATAAAAGTGATGCTTTTACCTTATTAGTAAGATCTTTTAATGTAAAATAAATGTTATTATAAGAAATAGAGAAATATTGAGNGGATGATCATGTATAATAGCCACTTCTTTAAAAAGGTTTCCTCACTCACCCACTTATTTATTGTAAAATTAAAAAAATGTTATTTATTATAAAATAATAAAAGTAAACAAAAATCTGATTGTTACATAGTTTTGTTGAATGAAAACTGCAAGGCATGGAGCACATTTTGGTTAGGAAATAATTGAAGGTTAATAATGTGGTCTTGAATTTTCTTTGATATGGATGAAGCTCTGAAGTCTCACATGATGTTGTCGTTCTCTGGTTGGGAGAAGAAGCCAACCCTCTCCAAGTTCTTCGCCTTGTTGACTCCAAATTCAGTGGCAATGTCGTGGCAGAACATCATGCTACACCTTACAACTTATTCAATTTCAATTTACAATTCCAAAAACAGACGTTGCAGTCCCATTCATCGAATAATCTCAGTAATAAATTTAAAGTTTTCTTGTAATAATAATAAATAAGTTGATGATGAAAACGATGGAAAAAAAAATCAATATTAACTAAAATAACAGCGTAGCAATCTAAATGCAAAGACTTAGTTCAGCGTTATACGTTAATAGAAAACTCACGTCTAAAATATAAAACAAATCACATGCAACTATCAGGTCCTTTCACATCCAACACTTAGGTCTGATAGGACATATACATTACGTACTTTTTTTGTCTAACATAAGTGAAAAATTAGATTTACTAGTTTATTCACTACTTGAACAATGTATACTTTATACTGAGAGAACTTAGAATAAAAAATTTTAAATTTAATTCAGTATATAAAGTAAAGTTTGTATAAATTGATTTTAATTTTAGTTAATATAATTTTCCAACATTTACTTTTTATGTTAAAATATATACATTTCAAATATAAAACTAAATATCAATAAATAATCTAATAACAATTCAATAAATGATGAAATTTGTATCCTCTATTCTATGTTTTGTATTCTCTATTCTATAAAATATGTAAATTCTAATATTTGTATCATTTAAATCGGCTTTATTTCTAATTGATAATTTCCAAGATGACTTCCAACAGTACCTCTGATGGTAAAATGCACACCCTAACACTTATGATTTCTTTGGAGAATTTCTTGGTTTTTGGGAGAAGAAAATGTTGCAGAATGGATCAACAATCATTTTGCTTGGCTCAAGTTGGAACGTACACAATCAAATTTCCACTGCAGAGGCGTGATCAGTAAACGAGGAACAGATGAACAAGTGTGAGAGTCACGCATGCTACATTCCAACGTTGCTCTTAAAGCCATCTTCCACGTAAAATCTCAGTTTCATTACTTAGTGTGTATGCTTATCTCTGGTATCAACTTGTTGCTCAAATTTGAGAAGAATTAAAATAGTATAGTGTATTAATTAGCTGCACTAAAAGAGCACTTGCTCATGCTTTTTAGATTTGAGTGATACAGTTGATATCTTACATGTTGATGACATTATAGTACAGGGAAGATGACTTGCCATCAAGTTTGGAAACCATGTTATGTGCAGATAGTCCACTGTAACGTTTCTCAACACAAGCAATACAGATATTTATGATCTTCTTGAACATTGAATCTTCTTGGAGAAGTGGTTGCTCTACAAATTCAACCAGAGACATCCACTGCATAAAAAGATCACATCAATTATTCTTAATTAGCAAAACAATCATGATTCATCACAAACAAAAAACCATGATTGGGACGGGAATCAGTTTATGACTGTCCCATCTCAGATGCAATTTCTAGAATTAGATTAATAATGTCAGTATTACAATATTTTTTCTGTATGCATAAGATATTACAATATATTGGAAAAGAAAGGTTACTCGATCTTAATTGGTTGTTATTATTTCTGTCATCGTCAATGAATAAGATTATCTAACCTTGGCAGCTTCAATTTCAGGATCATCAACAGTGATCTCAGCTGACAGGGCTCTTAACATGCAGATGAAGAACAAATCTGACTTCTCAAATGCCACCTTGTGCGCGTGTCTGGAATTGATGATGCAACCAATCAAACTTTGTTGGTTATGAAAATTATAAGAAAATTACCACAACCATGCCATTAGAAACCTTGTAGCACACTTTATTAACAACGTTATGAGTATTGTTAATGAACTTCTACCGGTTTATATATATCACATTGTACTCAATTGGTTAAACTTTCAAAATTACATAAAAGTGAGTGTGGATCATGCTCTTACCTGAATGCTATGACTTCAATGAACTCGGTACAAATCTGCAACATGGGCAAAAGGCAGTAAAAGAAAGCACTGACTTTAAGTAACGATGCTATATTATGCAGCATGAACAAATTCAGTATGAAGTAACACCAGAGGAACATCTCATTCTCACCCCAGTTTCTTCCTTCACTTCTCTTACGGCTCCTTCATATATCTCCTCTGACTGCCAAAAGTTAAGACTGGTAAAGATTTATGAGTTGGAATATAAAATGTAAAGAAAATTGGGTGAAGTGAAACTGAACTACCTGTAGAACAAATCCCGTTGGTATCTTCCAAAGACCACGATTTGCAGGAGCACAGTACTTCTCTTGGACTACAAGGACCTTAAACAATTTATAAGATGAAATTATATTAATGCAAGTGCTTAAATGAATTAACTTGGATATAAGTTTGAAATCATATAACAGAAACGCAAAAAACTAAGTAGAGCATGAATAAAATGATCATTTCTTGTTTAGAAATGCAGAATAAGAAGATCATTTTTTGGGGGGGAAGAGGAGGAAAAAATCAACTAAAGTTTGTCTTCTATGTTTTCGATTCAGTATCATCGTACATAACTCTGATGTCAGTACCTCATTTCTGTGATTGATGACAAATCCCCCAACTCCTACATGATGTGATGCATTAAATGGAAGCATGCAAGTTCCTTCAGGAATCCAGTATGTTAACATCACATATCCTGGTTCTGCATGGTGGTATCCAAAGCCTTCCTGAGAGCAGGAGTCATAGGTTCAACAATTCTTCTATAATTAATAGCACAATAAGAAATGAATATATGACAAAACAATTTTATAGCCAATTAATTATCTATTTTAAGTAATCAATCAAGAAGTTATGTTACCTTAATAGCTATCGGAACTAGGTCAGACTTCTCTAAAGGCAATCTAAGCCAAATCCCCTTCTTTCCCTGCAATCATCAGACAACCTTCTGTCAATACTTCATGAGACAACAAACAAAATAAAACTGAAAACATCCATGCCTTTCATTCCCCAATTACATTATATGTAAACTTCTATTGTTGTTATAATAAAAGAAGCTAATTTCAGAGGAATCGACAACATTATCAGGTGTTAACATTTTCTCTGCTAGATGTTCCAGGAACATGGACAGAGATTTTACCATCTTTTTCCAATGAGAAAGAGAAAAACGCAGAATAGCTTCGAAGTTAGTGGGGTCGTCTGGTAAAAAATCTGAATCAACTACAATCCCTTCATACACATCATCAAACGCATCAAGTACTCTCAGATTTCTGTAACCCAAGCTAGAAGTTGAGCCATTTATGCCATTCGTATGATGGAAACTCGTTTCTGCCGCAAGATCATCTCGACCAACTGAACTGATGACAGCTCTATGAGCCATGTAAATGTCATTCAAGGCTTCATAGTTCCTCAGAAATAACCCTGACATTGAAGTTTAGCCGAGTAAAAAACCCAGCACCAATTGAGTAAGTTAAAAACTCAAATTATACCATGCATGTTTTAATCCGTACACATACAGGAAAAGAAAATGCAAAAACTGAAGAACCAACAGAAAGAAAAGCCTGAATGAGGCTTTATTTTGTGTTACCTCCGAAACAGTTGAGCTGTCTAGAGAATCTAACGCTGCTGAAATTAGAGAGCAAAGAGGAATAGGTTGTTGTTCTTCCAGCATTTACAGTCTCAGAAATGCACGCCGAATTGGAAGAGAATGAACTGAGCTCCATCGATATCAATAGTCAGAAGCTTGATAAGAAGTGAAAATTAAAGGTGAATATATACATATATAAGAATCTTAATCGAAATTCCAAACTACTTTAGTCCTCTAGCAGGTGTCGCAGTATGACTAAAAGGGCATGACATTGAAGTGATTTACGGTGCTTGGTAGTGTTCTGTGACTTGAATCCCATGTTTGAGTTAAGAAGCTTGATAAAGACAAAGTGATTCACTAGAGCATTATCCCATGCTGGAATATGCTAGTAGCCACCGCCACGCAAATTGTTAGAACAACGTTAAATTGATGATGTCGGTTTAACATATTGTATACTCAAAGGCAAAAGTGACATGAAAATTGACCGACCCAGAAAATGAAATCTATCATTTTGCTAGAAATGAAGAGAAGGAGGGAAACGAGTCATCAAATAAAAGATGACAGTGAAGTCACTTTCTTTTGGAAGGACAGCGACAGGAACTTTTAAAGTCTTTTCTTTTATATAATTGGTAAAAACGTTGTTGGAAGGTCTAGTCATAGACCAATTGCACATGTGCACTTTCAATAATCATTTTTGTTGCGGAACTAGAATATGAAATTTTCATGTCATTCTCAGCCCAAATAAAACATTTCAGTGGATAGTACTAAAAATAAATTTTGAACTTAATTCAATCTCAAAAAATAATTTATTTCATAAAATTTATATACATCTATTATATATTTCATTATATTGATTTTATTTTTAGTTAACGTTAATTTTCATCAAAAGAAAAAATTACAACCGAAGAAGAAAGAGATAAAAGTGATGCTTTTACCTTATTAGTAAGATCTTTTAATGTAAAATAAATGTTATTATAAGAAATAGAGAAATATTGAGTTGAATAGTATGTTTATGTGATGGAAAACGAAAAATAATATAATCAATAAAAATATCTATTTTCTATATTTTTTTAACAACATAATATTATAATAACATGTGGCGACAACATTCTTATCACGATGATGTGATTGTTTGCTATCTTCTTTTGTCATTTTGTTTGGTTATCGTTCCATAATATATAACTTTTGAATTTTAAATTCTAAAAATTTAAAATTTTAATTTTTTAATAATATAAAGTTAATAAATATACATATTAAATAATAATTTTAATAATATAATATGTTTCTTGCTACACCAATTTTAAAATATATCATTATTTTATATTTCACTCTAAATAAGCATAATACTGCTAAAACGCAATACAAGATTATACATGCTTACATAATTAAATGATATTAACTAAAGAGTAAATGTATGCATGTGTGTATATATTAAAGCATAAAAATTTGAATCTCCACGAATTGAGATCTTATACCATCACTAAATCCAGTAACACAAAGTTAGAATAACTTAACTATACATTTTGAGTTCAAATCAATTGTTGAAAAAAAGTTCAGCCCACACTAATCCTTATTTTATACCCAAATAAAATATTACGAATTAAAAAATAATTTTATTTAAATCACTGTTTATGGTGTTAAAACTACAAATAGTTCTTTTAATTTTTTAATTCCTTAACCTACACTTAATATGTGTTTAAAAAGATAATTAAACTTATGTGACAATCGATTGAAATCCTAATTGATCATGTCACTTTCAGTCCTTTATTGAATATAATGATGATACCAAACAGTTATTGAATGCAATAACTTGACATAAAACTTAATAAGTGATTTTAAATTTGAGTATTTTAGGTGTATGAAACTGTGTTGCCATTTAAATTAGCATGACTTGTTCAATTATTAATTGAAGAAGTGGTTAAAAGACAGCTATATTTATTAAAGTTTTTAATATTATAAAAAAAAGTAATTTAAATATTTTTTACACATAAATATTTTGAAACCGTAACATAACTTTAAATAAATGTTATGATTCGAAGAACAAAAATAGATATTAAATCTAAAAAAACTACAAGACATTAATGACCTTTAACGTCGTCCATTAGACGTCAGATTACATAATATTAAATGTAAACAAATTATCGGTGGCATTTTCATAAATAAGTTAGTCATTTAGACGTCGGTTAATAGGGGGCCCGACGTCTAGAATATTATATGTCGGCTCCACCTACCCGACGTCTATATTCCTGATAGGTAGGTGAAAAGACATTTTTTTTCGTCATATAGACGTCTGATCTCGCCATCACCGACGTCTATAATATTATAGACGTCGGCCCCACTGTAACAAACGTCTATATGGCTGACAGGGTAGGTGAAAAATTAACCTGGACGTCGGGCACCCTCCTACCCGACGTCTAAATGCCCCGCGAATATTAATTTTTAAATCGAAAAGACATCATATTAGTGAGGGCCCCGATGTCTATATTATTATAGACGTCGGACCCCCCAAGCACCCGACGTCTACAGCCCAATATACTGCAAACGCGAACCCGCGAGGAGTTACGCTCACTATTCATCGTCTTCCTCGCGTTTTCTCTCTGCGGCATTGAATTTTCAGGTGCGTTTTCTCTTTTTTGGACTGTTTAAATTTAGTTTTACTCCGATTAAATTAGTCTTTGATGAAATATCATTCATTTGAACCGATTAAAATTCATTTTCGTTGTGTTTTGGTACAGTTTCTGACGTGTTCTTGGGCGGCGTTTTTGGCTCTTTTTGGCCTACGTTTTAGGTCGTGCACTCCTCCATTTCCCTCAATTGCTTTTGTAATCTACTAAAAAGGTTAGCTTCTTTATTGAAAACGTTTTTTGTATGCATGTTATTGGCTTTTGTGTATGCATGTTATTGGCTTTTGCGTATGCATGGTTTTGGCTTTTAGGTATGCATGTGTTATTGACTTTTGAATATGCATGTGATAAAATTTAGTTGTGTTATTATAATTGGCATGTTAGATTATAAGTATCAAATCATTGAGTGAAACTTAGTTCCCGTTTTAAATTTAACACAAACGATTAATCTTTTAATCGTTTGTATTAAATTTTGAATTGTCCGATTGGACAGTTTGTGAAAATTATTTTTCATAATTTGCTATAACATGTACATTGGAGTTTATGGATAAGATTGATAAAATTTCGGTTCAGTATCGGTGTTGTTCTCCGGATGCATATTTGATTGTGGTCATCATTGACTACTTTCATTTCGTGTATTTTGGAGACCAATGCGAAATGTTGTCAAAATCTTATCAAACTTATTATGTAGACTTCTTTGAATGTGTCTTAACAATTTATGAAAAATAATTTTTCTGAATGGGTAGGGCCTAACCTTGTGAGAGTTAAAAAATTGAAACTGATGAAGTATGTTATGAACATAGTATGGATCAAAGTTGGATGAATGAACGTCGCATCAGTGAAGAATATGAGAAGGGTGTTTCGGTGTTCTTGCAATATGTTCAAAAAAATGCAAAGTCTGTGAACGGGACATACTTTTGTCCTTGTGTTCGTTGTCTTAATCAAATACGGCAAGACTTAGACAATGTGCGTGACCATCTATTCATGTTCGGCATAATGAGAACTTATATCATTTGGACTTGGCATGGAGAAGTACTGGACCAGCCTACCACGTAACGAGGAGCGGATTATGTGGAAGAATGGATGAGTGATCATTTAGAGGACATGATACGTGATGTTGGTGAAGATAATTTTGGAAAAGCTAATCTGTATGATTCTCTTATATATTATTCAGAGCAACCGTTGTTTCCAGGATGCTCAAACTTTACACGTCTGTTTGCAACATTGAAGTTGTTTAATTTAAAAGCAAGGAATGGATGGACCGATAAAAGTTTCACAGAGTTGTTGGAGTTCTTGAAGGAGATGCTTCTAGAAAATAATACGTCTATATTATTGAATGATCTAAATTCTTTACTATTTAGTTTGTCATTTTAGTGTAACAAGCAGCTAGATTCATGGGAATGTGACTTCTATGTCATGTCTTGGATTAAGACCATTCGAGCTTCCATTATAGATGACTGGAATGAGGTAGTGATGCATACCTTCAATACATTACAAATCAAATTCATCTTTGAACATATATGAAACCATAATGAATCTTTCTTCATTTTGCAGCGCTTCAAGAGTACATCTCCTATACCAGAGGACACAATTAGGTAGATAAGGCAGGAGTGGACAACTTATCTTCTGCAAAGATGGAGCTAGGAACACTTATATTTGTTGTTGAACATTATTAGGTTTAGTTTAAGTTTATATTTTGATAGTTTTGGTATTGGATTGTTTTATAGATTAAGTAGAACTTTCTTTAGTTGAAACACACACACACACACACACACACACACACACACNACATATTGTATACTCAAAGGCAAAAGTGACATGAAAATTGACCGACCCAGAAAATGAAATCTATCATTTTGCTAGAAATGAAGAGAAGGAGGGAAACGAGTCATCAAATAAAAGATGACAGTGAAGTCACTTTCTTTTGGAAGGACAGCGACAGGAACTTTTAAAGTCTTTTCTTTTATATAATTGGTAAAAACGTTGTTGGAAGGTCTAGTCATAGACCAATTGCACATGTGCACTTTCAATAATCATTTTTGTTGCGGAACTAGAATATGAAATTTTCATGTCATTCTCAGCCCAAATAAAACATTTCAGTGGATAGTACTAAAAATAAATTTTGAACTTAATTCAATCTCAAAAAATAATTTATTTCATAAAATTTATATACATCTATTATATATTTCATTATATTGATTTTATTTTTAGTTAACGTTAATTTTCATCAAAAGAAAAAATTACAACCGAAGAAGAAAGAGATAAAAGTGATGCTTTTACCTTATTAGTAAGATCTTTTAATGTAAAATAAATGTTATTATAAGAAATAGAGAAATATTGAGTTGAATAGTATGTTTATGTGATGGAAAACGAAAAATAATATAATCAATAAAAATATCTATTTTCTATATTTTTTTAAAAACATAATATTATAATAACATGTGGCGACAACATTCTTATCAAGATGATGTGATTATTTGCTATCTTCTTTTGTCATTTTGTTTGGTTATCGTTCCATAATATATAACTTTTGAATTTTAAATTCTAAAAATTTAAAATTTTAATTTTATAATAATATAAAGTTAATAAATATACATATTAAATAATAATTTTAATAATATAATATGTTTCTTGCTACACCAATTTTAAAATATATCATTATTTTATATTTCACTCTAAATAAGCATAATACTGCTAAAACGCAATACAAGATTATACATGCTTACATAATTAAATGATATTAACTAAAGAGTAAATGTATGCATGTGTGTATATATTAAAGCATAAAAATTTGAATCTCCACGAATTGAGATCTTATACCATCACTAAATCCAGTAACACAAAGTTAGAATAACTTAACTATACATTTTGAGTTCAAATCAATTGTTAAAAAAAAGTTCAGCCCACACTAATCCTTATTTTATACCCAAATAAAATATTACGAATTAAAAAATAATTTTATTTAAATCACTGTTTATGGTGTTAAAACTACAAATAGTTCTTTTAATTTTTTAATTCCTTAACCTACACTTAATATGTGTTTAAAAAGATAATTAAACTTATGTGACAATCGATTGAAATCCTAATTGATCATGTCACTTTCAGTCCTTTATTGAATATAATGATGATACCAAACAGTTATTGAATGCAATAACTTGACATAAAACTTAATAAGTGATTTTAAATTTGAGTATTTTAGGTGTATGAAACTGTGTTGCCATTTAAATTAGCATGACTTGTTCAATTATTAATTGAAGAAGTGGTTAAAAGACAGCTATATTTATTAAAGTTTTTAATATTATAAAAAAAAGTAATTTAAATATTTTTTACACATAAATATTTTGAAACCGTAACATAACTTTAAATAAATGTTATGATTCGAAGAACAAAAATAGATATTAAATCTAAAAAAACTACAAGACATTAATGACCTTTAACGTCGTCCATTAGACGTCAGATTACATAATATTAAATGTAAACAAATTATCGGTGGCATTTTCATAAATAAGTTAGTCATTTAGACGTCGGTTAATAGGGGGCCCGACGTCTAGAATATTATATGTCGGCTCCACCTACCCGACGTCTATATTCCTGATAGGTAGGTGAAAAGACATTTTTTTTCGTCATATAGACGTCTGATCTCGCCATCACCGACGTCTATAATATTATAGACGTCGGCCCCACTGTAACAAACGTCTATATGGCTGACAGGGTAGGTGAAAAATTAACCTGGACGTCGGGCACCCTCCTACCCGACGTCTAAATGCCCCGCGAATATTAATTTTTAAATCGAAAAGACATCATATTAGTGAGGGCCCCGATGTCTATATTATTATAGACGTCGGACCCCCCAAGCACCCGACGTCTACAGCCCAATATACTGCAAACGCGAACCCGCGAGGAGTTACGCTCACTATTCATCGTCTTCCTCGCGTTTTCTCTCTGCGGCATTGAATTTTCAGGTGCGTTTTCTCTTTTTTGGACTGTTTAAATTTAGTTTTACTCCGATTAAATTAGTCTTTGATGAAATATCATTCATTTGAACCGATTAAAATTCATTTTCGTTGTGTTTTGGTACAGTTTCTGACGTGTTCTTGGGCGGCGTTTTTGGCTCTTTTTGGCCTACGTTTTAGGTCGTGCACTCCTCCATTTCCCTCAATTGCTTTTGTAATCTACTAAAAAGGTTAGCTTCTTTATTGAAAACGTTTTTTGTATGCATGTTATTGGCTTTTGTGTATGCATGTTATTGGCTTTTGCGTATGCATGGTTTTGGCTTTTAGGTATGCATGTGTTATTGACTTTTGAATATGCATGTGATAAAATTTAGTTGTGTTATTATAATTGGCATGTTAGATTATAAGTATCAAATCATTGAGTGAAACTTAGTTAAAATTTAAAATTTAACAAAAAAAATTAATCTTTTAATCGTTTGTATTAAATTTTGAATTGTCCGATTGGACAGTTTGTGAAAATTATTTTTCATAATTTGCTATAACATGTACATTGGAGTTTATGGATAAGATTGATAAAATTTCGGTTCAGTATCGGTGTTGTTCTCCGGATGCATATTTGATTGTGGTCATCATTGACTACTTTCATTTCGTGTATTTTGGAGACCAATGCGAAATGTTGTCAAAATCTTATCAAACTTATTATGTAGACTTCTTTGAATGTGTCTTAACAATTTATGAAAAATAATTTTTCTGAATGGGTAGGGCCTAACCTTGTGAGAGTTAAAAAATTGAAACTGATGAAGTATGTTATGAACATAGTATGGATCAAAGATGGATGAATGAACGTCGCATAAGTGAAGAATATGAGAAGGGTGTTTCGGAGTTCTTGCAATATGTTAAAAAAAATGCAAAGTCTGTGAACGGGACATAATTTTGTCCTTGTGTTCGTTGTCTTAATCAAATACGGCAAGACTTAGACAATGTGCGTGACCATCTATTCATGTTCGGCATAATGAGAACTTATATCATTTGGACTTGGCATGGAGAAGTACTGGACCAGCCTACCACGTAACGAGGAGCGGATTATGTGGAAGAATGGATGAGTGATCATTTAGAGGACATGATACGTGATGTTGGTGAAGATAATTTTGGAAAAGCTAATCTGTATGATTCTCTTATATATTATTCAGAGCAACCGTTGTTTCCAGGATGCTCAAACTTTACACGTCTGTTTGCAACATTGAAGTTGTTTAATTTAAAAGCAAGGAATGGATGGACCGATAAAAGTTTCACAGAGTTGTTGGAGTTCTTGAAGGAGATGCTTCTAGAAAATAATACGTCTATATTATTGAATGATCTAAATTCTTTACTATTTAGTTTGTCATTTTAGTGTAACAAGCAGCTAGATTCATGGGAATGTGACTTCTATGTCATGTCTTGGATTAAGACCATTCGAGCTTCCATTATAGATGACTGGAATGAGGTAGTGATGCATACCTTCAATACATTACAAATCAAATTCATCTTTGAACATATATGAAACCATAATGAATCTTTCTTCATTTTGCAGCGCTTCAAGAGTACATCTCCTATACCAGAGGACACAATTAGGTAGATAAGGCAGGAGTGGACAACTTATCTTCTGCAAAGATGGAGCTAGGAACACTTATATTTGTTGTTGAACATTATTAGGTTTAGTTTAAGTTTATATTTTGATAGTTTTGGTATTGGATTGTTTTATAGATTAAGTAGAACTTTCTTTAGTTGAAACACACACACACACACACACACACACACACACACACATATATATATATATATATATATATATATATATATATATATTACACTATACTGTTTTGGGACAATTTTCTGTTTTTCAGGTGTGGTTTTATTGTAAAAATAAATTAATTTAAAAAAAAACACCCCGTGGACATCTGTTAGTGTCATACCCGACGTCTATAGACGTCTGTCAATGCACGAACAGATGTCCAATGAGTTACAGTGGACAAAACGTTCTGGGGCAATAGACGTCGGATATCAATACATTCGACGTCTATATAGACGTCGGGTATACGCCAACATCCGACGTCTATATAGACATCGGTAGACATTGGATGTATAGATATCCGACATTTATATAGACGTCAGTTATACTCAGCCGACGTCTGATTAACGTCACCCACAAAGACGTCGGTTCTAGATCTGACGTTGAAAGACCAAAATAACATACGTCTAAAGCTTTTTTGACTAGTAATTAAACTCTAAAAGTTCTCATAAAAATATTTAGAATATATAAAAAATAAAATCCAATATTTGTGTACTTTAATAAGTGATTCAATATGCCACATATGTGAGTTTTATTTCATTATTTAGTGCAATTTAATATTTGCATAAGTGATTTGAATGTTCTTTAAATGTATTTACAAATTGAAATTAATGGTTTGCAGTAACTGTCCCACAAAATAGAAAAGGTTTCCCGTAGTAATAATAATGAATACGGCTGGAAAATGTATTAAATTATTATATCATTGATAATTTTTTTTTCAGAATTTGAGTTTTAGTTTCATGTATACATTTATTTTTGAAAGATATTATTGAGTAAGTGGTTTCAGTCGGATAAGTGATCGTATTTCTAATACTATATCACAAAACTCGTTTCATTTATAATTTCATCTTATTTATATATTATTGTTTTAACTGAGTAGAGACTTAAGTTAAACATTTAAAGTGCTTTTTTTTGTTGTTGTTACTTTTATCTACTTTAATAATATATGTGGGATATTATTTTGATATAAATATTTCTTGTTTGTGTTTAGGTTGATTGCATCTATTAGTAAACATATTTTTTAATATGATCAAGAGTAATTTAAATATCTTGATAATAATATTAAGATTCGATTTTTTACATTTAGTATAATGGAGAAAAGAAAAAAGAAGATAGAATTGCTTTTAATGCTACATAATCCTCACAGTCATATTTTGTAGATTAAGTAAAAGTAAAAAATGAGTTTAACATTACACAACTCTCCTAACCAAAACTTTTTATAAATAAGATACAAATAAAAAATAAAGAAGTTATCTTCACGTTTATTAGATATTTTTATTATAATCGTTAAACAACAATTAAGATCATTTTTACTTTGATTAAGTGATTAAAACCACAATTCTACTTTGATTAAGCGATTACAAATAGTCATTAGAAGATTAAAATTACTTTTACTTTGATTAAGGAATGAAAATAACTCTTACACAATAAGACGGTCTTTACTTCGATCAAACGATTAAATTTACCCTCTATTTTTGTAGGAAGATTCAATATATATATAAGATATTGTTCGTTTTGGGTCAAGTTCTCACGAATTTGTTTTTTTTACCATTCCAAAAGGTTTCTTATGAATTGAGGTATCTTATGTATATATAAACTCATGTTTATCTCTTATTTTATTTTATTTGTTGTGAGACTTTATTTGTACCTGACCATCATCATTTCTTAATAAAATAACCTCTATTAAATAAAAATGTAACATAAGATCAATTTTACGTGTTCCATACTGAGAACCAAGATGTTTTAGACAAGAAATATGGAAGTGTTGAAGCATTCAAAGTAGTATATTCTTTTTTTGTTGGTTGTTTGATCTGTAAGAATTTAAAATTCTATTATCTAGTTTAAATATGGGCGTAAAATAAGAATGGTTTATATGTTGTGCCTTCAGCAAGCCTCCTTTATACCAAACTATTTTGACGAGAACTGGTTAAAGCATGAAAGGATGATCAAGTTCAGGTAACCGTTGAATCTGACGAGTGGATAACATAAAATATTCCGACCATCATGCTTGCATGCCTCACCCTTATTTACTTATTTATTTTTCAGAAGTCATCTCAGCTTGAATTTTGAATATAAAAAGGTCAGACAACTTCATGGACCATGCCCATAAAAATAAACCTTCAAAAAATAACAAAACTAAAAAACGTCTCTCATCACTTATTTAGTTGACGAAAATAGTAATTTTTTTTTGAATTATTAAAAAAGTAAGGTATAAAGTCAAAAGTAGGAAAGAGTCTTCAGTTGAAAAAGAACTATGTAGAGTTTTGTTTTCTTTCATTAATTCACATGTGCTGTATTATCCAATAAGTCCAATTTTTTTAATAATTTTTAAGCTCAGTATCATAAAATTTAAAAAATATATACTATCTTAAACATAATTAATATTTATTCTTCTTTTTGTATCTTTATTATTTTTTGTTGAGCAGTGCAAAACATAAACTGTTTAGATTGTGTTTCCATAATGGCAAGCGCGAAAGCACTGTTCTAAGATCCGAAGCCCCTCTCATGGAACCTCATTTTCTGGCTATGTTACCTTCCATTGTTAAGCATTTCCTCTTTGGTTATTCTTAGCCAAAAGCGTTTCTTGTTATTTTCGCATTTACGCTCTTGCATATATCCATTATATAAGCATGTAAATAAACAAATCGAAGGTTTTGTTTCTGCAGTATCTTCAATATTAATTAATAGCTTGTCTGCACGTCATCATGTATAATGTTGTTTTGTTGACCCATATTAACTGGAAATGTTTTTTACTTACACGAATAATGTAAGAATGAAGAGGCACAAACAATGATTCAATTTAAACAAACGAATAAACAAATGATCTCGATTTTCGAGAAGGAAAAACGAATAAAAAAAGGTGATTTCAATTTCACACAACCATAAGCTGTGGATAACCCAACGCCGGATGAGGAGATAGCGGCGACAGAGGCGGCACGGCGAAGATTCCGTTAGCATCGGAACCCCAGAAGCCTGGCCAGCTAGACGGCGTTAAGGGAGCATCCCTAATACAGGTGACGTCGAAATCTTCTACCTTTTCCCTCTTAACGACTTCCACCACCGGCTCTTCCTCTTCCCTTTGGCGTTTTCGGTTATCGGCGCCGGCTTCGAGGGGAAAGTTGAGGATGGCTTTGGAGCCGCGAAACCTGAACGCGGCTCGGTCGTAGGCTTTGGCGGCTTCCAGAGCCGTTTCGAACGTCCCCAGCCACACCCTGGAGCCACGCTTGTTGGGGTCGCGGATCTCCGCCGCGAACTTCCCCCACGGTCTCTGTCGAACTCCTCTGTAGTGCTTTTTCTCTTCTGCAGCCTGCTGCACCACCTTTCCCGCAACCTCACCCTCTCCGAACTGGATCCACTCCGTCTTTTGCGGGAGAGAGATTTGCAGCGACTTTTTTCGATTTGATTGAGGTTTCTTGCGGTCATGTGTGTTCGGAAACGTGAAATCCGAGGTTGATGTTTGAGGGTGTGGATTCGGAGTCTGGAGATCGATTATTTGGGGTTTGGACTCGATTTCGAAACGAGAGAACTGGTGTTCCGTGGAAGTAGTTGGGAAGTCGAAAAAGTCAGAGAAAAATTGGTCCATTGTTGCAGATGATTGAGAAGTTGAAGATTGGGAACAGAGGGAGCTAGATTGAGATGAGGTGGGATTTGGTTCCTCAAATAGAAAAGAGAAGTTATTTTTGGTGAGATCAGAAGAGGGTGTGATCGGAAGAGGAGAGAGTTCTCCGAGAAGATGCAGTTTTATTTGATTGAGAGCAGAAAGTTGAAGAGGGTTTGGGTTTGCCATCAGTGAGGTTTCTGATACTGATTTAGAAATGGTTTCTTACGAGGAAGAAGATGAAGATGGAGAAGGAGCGTGCTTGAGATGTTCAAGAAGCTGAAGGAAGATTTTGAGTGTATCAAAGACAGTGGAAAATTAAGATATATAGCCATTGAAGATGATTAAGTTTCAAAGGAGGAGCCTGCAATGATTGTTGCACGAACCTTCCACTAACTTA
>NW_025906740.1:0-67154 GCF_018835915.1 Vigna umbellata
AAGGATGGGACTATTTCACATTTTCGACCGAAACTGGGGACAAAATAAGGTATTAAGCCTATATTTTAAGTGTACTTCAAATTTTAATTTATAATTAATTAAAACTCTTATAATCTTTTCTTTGTAGTTAATTTATTTTTTCATTATATTTATTTTATTTTCCAATAGTTGTTGTATATATATTTTAAATTCTATATTTATTATCAATTTTGTATTATATTTTATGCAAAGACCTAAAGATGATATTTTAGGATTCATAGTGATTTTATAATAATGAGACTAAATTCTTTTAATATTAAAATTTTTTAGTATAAATAATTTTGTTATAAATTGATCTTTATTATTTAAAAACTCAACATGTTTATATAAACCACCCTTCTTGAATATCTAATTAGATCATTAGAGTGATCCTCTTGACAAACTCTATCCATCTATGCAATTAGTTTCTTAATTTGAGTGAATAGATTTTCTACTATTTTCCTTATCTGGTTGTTCTTTTCTTTGCATGTGAGTTTTTCTTGTTTGGATGTAACTACAAAGTCTTTTATATGAGTCTTTGATGATCAATGATCATAATGGTGTGGTATGATTATCCTTGTGATGCATCTATGTGTATATAGAGCATTATGCGGAGTTGACAACGTTGTAGTATCTAAAGTGATTATAACTGTTTTACTAGGTAAGGGGAGCTAATTTTTTATCTTATACACTTGTTTTCAACATATTTTTGTTTATAATATGAATTGGTACTGTTATGATTCAATCGACATGCTCGATAGCTTGTAGATGATTGAATTTAGTGTTTTAACTCAATTGTATGTTCATAAATGATTTAAAAGTTATGAGATGTCTATAACATGCATGGTTGAATATGGATTGAGGATGTAATTAGTATAATTTCACAATTTGGAGTTGGATTGAGTTGTTGAACATCAATTTGGTGTGTTTATGACTTGTATCAAATATGGAAATTCGTTATTGTATAGATGAAATTGTCATATTACATTTTTTTTTTCATTTTTTGCATTATGCAGACTAGGTGGGTGAGGATGGGAATTGCTGGACGACGCTAGAGTGAGAAGCTCAAAGACTTGCTGGTCGTTGGGCATCATTTACCGCAACTAAGCAAAATATTTAAATGAAATACTAGGAGCTTTAAAGGTGCTCTCATTGGGGCCATACTAGGTTTGTTGGGTGATTAAATGTGAATTTTGTTCCAGTGCTAGAGTCATTAGACAATACATCTAGTCATTGAGCGAAAGGTCATGCTAAGATTGCTCGCTAAGCGAGTGTGTCTTCTCATTGAGTGAGAATGCAAGTTATATTTTGGTTATGATTTTTTTATGAAAATCCTTGAGTTTATGATACAATTTTAATGATGCTATAAGTTAATAATGTAAGTGCTTGTGTCTTTTATCTATTTGAGGTTAATGTGCACTAATTCCAAGGTGGAATAAACATGTGTTTCTTTGGG
Organism: Vigna umbellata; assembly: GCF_018835915.1. The sequence continues at coordinate 1,475 of NW_025906740.1, forward strand.
GCTATTCATTGAAGTAGAGATACAAAATGTTGACACTATTAATCATTCAAGGTCACATGGAAGAGAATGGATTAGGTAGTGAGAGTAGCAAGAATTTCTTGTCTTAAAACAATTTGGAGTTCTTAGGACAGGATAAAAGACTAACCTTTTGTGTGTGAAAGGGTGAAAATCTTTCGCAATGACTATGCAAAACAGTGTTAACCACTACAAATGCAAGATTTTGAAAAAGTTTGACATCAATACATTTTATTCGGATAATTAAGTCTAGCTAAATGAAAATGTAAGTGTAAAGATATCTTTTGAAGATGATGGACCCGTTCTTTCATAGGCTAGATATAGTAAAGTTTTTCTCATATATAATTTTGGATAATAAAGATATTATAATATCATAGTAAGATTTGGAAATATATGTAATAATATATTTTAAATTTTAAATTGTAAATTAAATTGAATATTAATTATGAAATGTCTTAATATAGTAATTTTTAACAACATGTGATGTTACATTTATGATATTTTTATTCATATTTAAAATAAAATAGATATTAAAATATTTAAAAAAAATATGTAAATAGTAAATAAAAAATACTGTGTAAAAATACCTATTGTAATATGAGAAATTAAAAAAAAAATCATTTTCTGTCAACATTAATTTTTGAAAAATTTAGTTTATATTTGATTTAAATTGCGCAAAAGAAAAAGAAAATAATGATCATATTTATATATTACATGTAACATTAATATACACTACTAAAAATATAAAGATATATTTTTGTGACTTTAAAAATATAATTCTTCATTAAGACCGTAGAAACTAAATGATTTTCAATAATTAAAAAATTATAATATGAAAATAAATTAAAAATATCTAAATAAATTACAATTATTTTTAATAAAAAACATTAAAAGGAAATTATTGAATAAAAAAATACTATATAAAATTACTTACTTAAATTACATATACAAGAAAATTTAATTACTTTAATTTAAAAAATATATTTTTAGTGTTTTATATTTTAATATGAAATTAAAATTTATAGTTTGATACTCTTGATTTTCAAACTTTAGAAATAAATTAATATAATATTTTTAATTCAATTACATTAAATTTTTTCAACTATCAAACTCGTTTTATATTAAACGTGATAAACAATTTAAATTTATGTTTTATATGTTAAATAATATTAATATAATAAAATTAAAAACACTATATCAATTTATTTTTTAAAATTTTAAAACTAAAATATATTAAAATAATTCTCATATAAAATTAAGAGACTAAAAATTATTTAATCCAGAAACAAGTTAGAAATCCATTGAAATTTAAATCAAACAAACATGTCTATAATGGCAAAAAGAAGAAGGAAATAATATTTATAAAAATTAAAAATATATTTACATCAAAGTATATATATATATATATAAATGAGTGTGAAAAATAATAATAAATTTTCCTGCAAATTAAAGTCTCTAGTCATTAAAAGTATTTTCTAACATATCCTTTAGTTAAAATCACATCCAAAATACTTGTATAAAAACATATTTACAAATCAACTTCAAATATATATTAATTTGTTTTTTCAGTTTTTTAAAATTAAATTAAACACAGTTCTATTGTAACGTTAGAAGTCTCTTTGCCGCCTTTATCCACTTTCAGTTTAATTTCAAAATAGCGAGAGCAGAGATCAGAGAAAAACCCCTTTCTTCTCCATTCTCCCTCTCTTTCCATGGCTCCTCCCTTCGTCTTCCCTCGCACGCTGGAAGACCTGGAACAAGAAGGGCTCGAAGACGATAACAGTCTCCGCGTTCAGAACCCTGTCGATGTCGCTTCCTTCGTCTCCTCCAAACTCGAAGAGTTCGTCAAAGGTAAACCAATCTCACTCTTCCAACTCTTCTCCATCATTCTCAAATTTCAGCGTTTTCTTTCAGGTGTGTCGTTTGATCTCTCGGACAGGGAGATTCTGTGCATCGAGGAGCAGGACGTCTTCGACCGCGTCTACTCCTTGGTTCGCGCCTTCCCCATTCTTTCTCCTTCCTCCAAGCTCAGCCTCCTCGAAACTCTCCGCTCCAACCTCGCCGTCCTCCTCCCCAACGTCGATTCCCTCTCCAGAGCTTCCAACGACCACGTCCCCATCGCCTCGCACCGCAATGCTTTCAAAATATACTCCTTCTTCCTCCTCTCCATTCTTCTCGCTCTACACTCCAACACCTCCAAGGTTCGTTCCCTCTAATGTTTCAGATGCTCGATTTCGTTTCGTAGAAAGACGGACTAATGAATTATTGTTCCTTATTGGAAATTCCTCAATCGCGGAAATGACTCTTAGATTTAGAGTAAATTACGTCCGTCTCTCCTTCAGATGTAGGGTTTTCAAACAATTAAGGGGCTAATTGATGTAATGTTTGAGAAGTCTTGAGGTGTTGTCTTTAAACAGCAAAGGGAGTTAGGGTAAGAATGGAAAACAGATGGAAATTGCATGCGAACTGAGAAAAACAGGGATATCACTATAATTTACTCTTGAATATATATTTCATGGCTCAAAGTATGTATCCTTTAGGGACAACCTTGTATGTGTGTGTGTATGAAGGATTAGGGTGTGTTTTCGTAAATACTTGTAGAAGAGAAAAATAAGACTAAAATGAAATAAATTTTTTATAAACTAAAATTGGTCAATTTACAAGTTTAAAAATAAAGGTGAGAGACTATATGATAGTTTTTCCAAGCATACCCTTGTTTGATTTTTTCCCAATTGTGCTGCATTGTTGTATCTGGTTTCAGGTTGTCGCTCCAAGTGCTAGGAAGAAACAAGCTGTGAATTCATGGAATTGGGAGGCACAGAGAGCTCGGATACTCAACCTCATTGCCAATTCGTTGGAGATAAACCTTGAATTGATTTTCAGTTCGCCGGACCTGGATGAAAACTACTTGTCTTTTATTACAAAGTGAGTAGTTTGTGTGTTTTTTCTCATTTTGTAAACCGTTGGGAATGCACAACCACTTGCTCTCTGGCAACGGGATTATCAAAGCCATCAAAATAATTTTTTAAAAGCAAGTGGGTGTATTAATATAAGCTGATCTTATTCTTAGAAGCAGTATTTTAACAAGCTTTCTGAACTGACGCTCTCTTGTTGTAGAAATGCTTTCTCTATGTTTGAGGATGCGTTGCTCTTAAAAGATTCCGATGTGAAAGAGGCCCTGTGCCGTATAATTGGAGCCTGCTCTACTAGGTATCATTACACCGCTCAGTCGTGTGCATCCATCGTGCACCTGGTTCACAAGTATGATTTTGTGGTCACGCACTTGGCTGATGCAGTTGCTGGTGCTGAGAAGAAGTATGGAGATGGAAGTCTCGCTGTGTCCCTTGTTAGGGAGATTGGAAGGACTAATCCCAAAGATTACCTGAAAGACACCGCTGGGGCTGAAAATGTGGGTCGTTTCCTGGTCGAGCTTGCTGACCGCTTGCCAAAGTTGATTTCGACTAACATTGGCATTCTTGTCCCTCACTTTGGTGGAGAGTCTTATAAGATACGGAATGCACTCGTTGCGGTGCTGGGGAAGCTAATAGCCAAGGCATTTAAAGATGTTGATGTTGGCGAAGCAAGTTCAAAGTCCATTCGTTTGCGTACCAAGCAAGCTATGTTGGACATCTTGCTTGAGCGTTGTAGAGATGTTTCTGCCTATACCAGAAGTCGAGTTCTTCAGGTGTGGGCTGAGTTATGTGAGGAGCACTCTATTTCAATTGGCCTGTGGAATGAGGTTGCAGAAGTTGCTGCTGGAAGGTTGGAGGACAAGAGTGCAATGGTCAGAAAATCTGCTCTGAACCTGTTGATCATGATGTTGCAGCACAACCCTTTTGGTCCTCAGCTTCGAGTAGCCTCCTTTGAAGCAACCTTAGATCAGTACAAAATGAAGTTGAAAGAGCTTGAGCCTTCAGAAGGAGCAGAACCCTCCTCTGATGCTGATATTTTTAATGGTGATGGAGAAGTGGTTGAGTCAAATTGTGAAACTGTTGTGAAGGGGCAGCAACAAGACAGTTTAACTGATAGTTGCTTGTCCCAGTCGGAAGATGCAATCGCTTTGCAGAACAGTAGTGTGCCGGATGTTGGGAACTTGGAACAGACTAGGGCATTGATTGCATCTCTTGAGGCTGGATTGCGGTTCTCTAAATGCATAGGAGCCACAATGCCAACCCTTGTCCAATTGATGGCTTCATCTTCTGCCACTGACGTTGAGAACACAATTCTCTTATTGATGAGATGTAAGCAGTTTCAGATTGACAGCTCCGAGGAATGTCTCCGAAAGAAGTTACCACTTGTAAGTCCTTGCTTCTTTTATTGTGCAATGTTGTGTCGCAATCACAGTCTCGTTGTGGTTGTTGAAATAAGGGGGAAAATCATAGGCAAATGCGATTGCAACTGCGGTTGCAGATCACAATCTCAAATATTGTGAAATAAGGATAGTTTTATTACTTTATTTCTTCAATGTGTTATGAGCCATGTACTTTTTTTATTGTATGAAATCCTTGATTTTTACAAAATTAATTCTTTATTTCTGTCATCTGCTCTATTTGTAGATATTTTCTCAGGATAAAGCCATCTGTGAAGCAGTGGAGAGCGCTTTCCATACAATATACATCAGGAAAAGTCCAACCGAGACTGCCAATAACCTTTTGAGTCTTGCCACTGATTCCAATATAGGAGATCTAGCAGCCCTTGAGTGCATCGTTGGCGCCCTTGTATCTAAGGGTGATATATCTTCCAGCACGGTATGTTTTCATGTACCTTCTTGAGTAGTATGTTTGCCACATAAACTATTTGAATGCCTCCAGATTAGACTCCAGAACTATGTATTATTCCCCAAATATGGAATGAAGGCTTTCTTTTTCAGTTCATATATGTGTTCACGAATTTAAACATAATCTGGGACGATAATGAGTTTGACTTCATTTCAATGTTTGCATATTATTTGAAGATAACCACTGCTCTTAAATAAGTATAAATAAGTTTTGAAGTCGCAAGTAGGAGTGTATTGTAGTTTCTTTCTATTTCTCCCACCGGCAGGAATTATTGTTGCCTGTATAACAAATTTGGTTCTCACTATTGATTTGATTTCTTCATCTCGTCATTGCTACTATAGATATCGGCATTATGGGATTTCTTTTGCTTCAATATCGGTGGAACCACGGCCGAGCAGAGCCGTAGTGCTTTATCAGTCCTCTGCATGGTTGCACAGACGTCACCTGGTGTGCTTGGCTCACACTTACAGGACATAATAGATATTGGGTTCGGTCGTTGGTCCAAAGTTGATCCTTTGCTAGCAAGGACAGCTTGTCTTGCTATCCAAAGACTGTCTGAAGAGGACAAGAAAAAACTGTTGGCTAGTAGTAGTGTTCGAATATTTGGTATACTAGAAAGTTTAATAACTGGTTTTTGGCTTCCGGCAAATATTTGGTTTGCTGCTGCTGACAAAGCCATAGCTGCCATCTATGCCATTCACCCTACCCCAGAAACCATAGCTGTTGATATGTTAAAAAAATCTCTCAGTTCTGTCTGTAATGATGGTGGTGTTAATGAGCAGAGTGATGTTGACACAGTTAGTGGCAGTGTGCCTCTCACAGTTGAAGTAGCAAAACTTAGCAGATGTTTATTTATAGTAAGTCATATTGCCATGAATCAACTGGTATATATAGAGTCCTGTGCCCGTAAAATTCAGAAGCAGAAACTTGCTAAAGAGAAAAAGGACAGTGAGAATCAGAACCTAGACTGTAATAACACAGTGTCAGCTGCTACACAGAAGGTGCAATCAATGTTTCTATCATACTTTCATGCCGTCCTTGATTGCTTCAACTATCAGTCATCAACTCATTTAAGTCTGGCTTGTTAATCTATTGCAGGATAATGATATAAATACAGAGTTAGGATTTACTGCCTCTGAGGATGCAGCACTTGATGCTTTGTTTGAAAAAGCAGAGAAAGAAATAATATCTAGTGGTTCAAATGAAAAGAATTTGATTGGTGTCTGTGCAACATTTTTGTCAAAGCTTTGTAGAAATTTTGGACTAATGCAGAAGGTGATTGCCTTAAGCTGTCTTTACATTTTCTAGTCATTATTTGGTAGCTTTTTTATATTCCACCAAATTAATGTCTATATATGGAAGCCAGCAATTATGGTGGAAATGTGAAAATAGAATATAATTTAAAAATTATTTAATCCCGAGCCTTGAATAAAATTTTAAACATCATAAAGCAGATGCGTTGCTGACGAAACTTCCATTTATTCAGTATCCAGAATTACAGGCATCTGCAATGCTTGCTTTGTGTCGATTGATGATTATTGATGCAGATTTTTGGTGAGTCCCTTGTTAAATATTTACCTATTATCTCTCATACTTATTCCTGATTGTTTATGGAGTGAAAATAAAGTGAATTGTTTTCAGTGATGCAAATCTCCAACTCCTTTTTACGGTTGTGGAAAGCGCACATTCTGAAACTGTCCGTTCTAATTGCACAATTGCATTGGGAGATTTAGCAGTACGGTTTCCCAATCTTTTAGAACCATGGACAGAAAACATGTATTCCCGCCTAAAAGATCCCTGTATATCTGTTAGGAAGAATGCTGTATTGGTGCTTTCACATCTCATACTAAATGACATGATGAAGGTAAAAGTCACTCAAATTATTTCTTTTTTCAGTTTGTGCAGTGATTTAGATTAGACACTGATGCAATCATTTCTGGATCAGGTGAAAGGGTACATCAATGAAATGGCTGTAAGATTAGAAGATGAAGATGAGAGAATTTCAAACCTAGCTAAGCTATTTTTTATTGAACTTTCCAAGAAAGGTTTTGACTTGTATTATGATTTTGTCTTGTGTAGAAAAATATCTACTATTATTTTCGATATTTGAATGTTTAAGGGTAGAAAGTTGTTTGATATTGTTTTCTGATTCTTCCAGGAAACAATCCAATATATAACTTACTTCCGGATATACTAAGCAAATTATCTCAGCAAAATCTGAGCAAAGATTCTTTTTGTAACATCATGCAATTTTTAATTACTTCCATAAAAAAGGTATGTGTTGTCATATGCTGAAATTGCTCTATATTTATTCTGATTGCTATGCTGACTTTGTTTTCATTAACTACTCCAGGATAGACAAATGGAAGCTCTTGTTGAAAAGCTATGCCATCGGTTTAGTGGTGTTACAGGTATATCTTCTTATTCGTTGAAATTTTTTAAATACTGAACACAACCAGTTCAGCAGTCTAATAGTTTCGCAAGTTTATGCCAAAAATTGTCTAAATGAGTTCTTTATAGTGTATCCCTGACCCTGAGGGTATATTTTAATAAATAGTTATTACTTTTTTGCATCCAGAACCACTTCCTTTGGTCAGCTTGAAATTCTGATTACTCTGGTAGTTTGTCTGTTCTTTTAAACGATTACCGCTTGTTTGCTTTTACGTAGTGCGTTAATGATAAAAGCCAAGTGGAAACGAACTAAGCAGCAATTCTATCTTCTCTGCAAGGGGGATGCAATTTGACGTGATGGGATATCAAACACACACTAAGATTGTGATTATCTTATAAATATTAATACGATTCAGACTATTCTGATAAAATGTTTTCCAATTTTATTTAGGATGCGCTAAACATTTCCTGATTTCACGTTTGATTAGCCAATGAGTTAGAACATGAATTTTTTAAACTGCTCGCCCTTTCAATTTTATTCTTAATTGTGAAGGGTTTTGAATAAATTACAAAACCAAGAGAAGTTAGTTATCTGTAGTTTATTGCCGATTGTGATCGTGACTTTATTTCTCTGCAGATGTCCGACAATGGGAATATATATCATATTGTCTCTCTCAGTTATCGTTTACGGAAAAAGGGATGAAAAAACTCATAGATTTATTTAAGTCATATGAGCATGTCTTGTCAGAGGATTCTGTTATGGATCACTTCAGGAACATACTGAACAAGGTAAATATATTTTTGCTCGTGCTGTCATGCATACTTTATGTAAGAGTGGCTAAGGCTTTTTGATATAATTTAATTGAGATCAGGGCAAGAAGTTTGCGAAGGTTGAACTTAAAGCTTGCATTGAAGAGTTTGAGGATAAACTCAATAAGTTTCACAGGGATAGAAAGGAACAGGAAGTTACTGCTCGAAATGCCCAAATTCATCAAAGGAAGATTGACAGTATGGAGGGTTTTACTGTGAATTCTGAGGATTACTTGGAGTCTAATTCTGCTTCAGGTTAACTTTTAAATTAAAAAATGTCCTAGTGCTGTACTTTCTGTTGTTTTCCTTATGACGTCATATATTTATTGATGTACATTATGTGATAGTAATGAACTCTTCAAAGCCCATGAAGGCTCATTGTCAAATCTTGTCCTATTCCTACGCTGACATGATCAATCTTTACAGAATGAGGGTATGGAATGATGTATTAATAATATATTGCAAATGTCAATCCACTGACAAGTCGGCTAAAAGGATGAACATTTAAGCATTACTACGCCTGATGATTTTACTAGATAAACAATTGTCTGCTCTGGAAAAATTCTGTTGTTTAAAAATTAACGTAGCTTCTTGGTTTGCATGAACTTCTCGTGAATATTATGCGTATGATTTTTTTAATCGTGATTTTTTGTGCCAGATGAAACGGAAGGTGAAGTAATTGATGGTCGGGCGGAAGAGGCGACGTTGCCATCAAATGGGAAATCAGAATCTAAACATGTGCCAGAAGATCATTCTGGTGCTTCGAGTGAGTTGACAGAGTCGGATCAAGGGGATATTGAAATCCAATCTTCCCAGGTTAAGACGAGAGGTTAGTTTAAAAACAGCTTTTGCTAATCAGCTTGATTCTATTGTTATTGTTACAATTAACAAGAGGTGGCTGATTATAGGGGTTTGTCGGTCCAAAACTAGTAAAAGCAGTGTTAAAGATGAAAAAGGTGATGATATCTCTGTCACCAGAAGGAATACTCGGTCAAGGAGGTATATCTTATGCTTCTCTAGCTTGTATGACTTGAATTAAGTAAGAAAACAAAGAATTATTTTGTTGATATCAATCACATCAATTATATTTTTATCATCTCTGTTTGAAATAACCAAATCCTTTAAAAAAGGAAATAAAGATTTGCTGAAATGAATAGAAAAATTCTATGGATATTTTTTTCCTAATTACAATGGAATATTGGAAATATTTTTATCGTAATAATATGCTATTTACAACAATATATTTTTGTGATAAGATAAGTGCTAGCATTTCTGATCTTGCATGTTGTTCATGTCCTGTAAATGGATTGAATTGGTTATTGACTCGGGACAGAGCATGAAGTGAAAATTTTGAAAACTCTACAGTTTAATGTTATGCTCATTTTTTGCTAATTTAGTTTTTAAAACCAAAAAAATGTTTGTGTGAATCCTGTTGATTATTTTTATTTAGCATAGTTATGCAAATAGATGCAGTGTTGATAGGATGTGGTGCGAATGTCACCTGTATGTTAATCGGTTGTCTTTGACCTCTATTTATTGATCTACCTATTTATAGTAAAACTCCATAAAAGACCAGTGGAAATGTTTTTGCACGGCATCTAATTTGGTCGTTTCGCATTGTATTGTATAATTATTTACTTTAGTTGGTATGGTAAAACACATAACACTAATTGTGTTAAAATTGAATTCTAATATGAAATCTGAAACACAAATGTGACATCGACATCTAGCCTGTTTCTTCATTACTATTTCAGGCCACTTAGTCCTTTTGTCTAGTATGTTGCCTTGTTGTTCCTTACTAACTTCAAGTTATTCGTTACCCATGTCTCTCCTTTTCCTCTAATCATAAAGAACTGGCAGTTACATATTTCATTCAAATCCATCCCGATTTTAGTTTTTCAATCGAGAGTTGCAGTTACTAACATCCATGATTTCTCAAGACAATGGACATCGATTTTTTTGCTTCCCTTATATACATATTAACAAAACATTCTGGAGGCACCGACATGTGATTGGATTGAGTAGCTCAGGTTCGGTTTCCTTAAGTAAGATTTCAGTAAATATGTGAATGATAAACGTCGTTGAGAGAGGACTCTTGTAAAGATGTTATAAATTGCACCAATGTCAATATTAGTGACAAAAACACTTCCGAGGCAAGCAACAAACCAGAAAAGTCGTTTTTCCTGAAAAGCCTTGGTAAAGATTGCATATTAGTGTTTTATCACGATTTGCATAAGTGAGTCAAAGATGGTAATCTATTTGTTGACATTGATACCCATCAAATTTGAAGACCATTTTATAAGTTTTTCAAACTCGTCACCGCTGGCATAATTTTAGTGACTTTACTTCTTTATCTTCGTCATCTAATATAACCTTATTTCACGAGTTCAGCACATCCATAGATTTATCTTAGTTCACGAGATATATAGTGAATTAATATAGCCTACCTGCACATTCTTGTTGGTCAACCATGTAGTTGAATGTATTTATGAAATTTTCCAGTTGTCTCATCTATATGATTTGGTGGAATAACCTTTTTATCAACTTAAGTGAACTCAGTGTACATGAGGCTCCTTTCATCTGCCACGAAAATGAGCTGAAGTTGCTCCGGTAATCTTAATAATTCTGGAGCTGGTGGTTTGAGTGGGCTCCTAACTTTGTCAATATTAGTAGAATAATGTACGTGTGAATAGCTTAATACACAAATAGTGCAAGTTTACTAAATTTTGAATATAACTCTAACTAAATGGCACAGTGAATCAGTTGTTTTATGGTATCGAGAGCAGAACGCTCAAATCTTGTTTATCCATTAACTTTGTCCCTGGCTGCAGGTAGAGATACTGAGGCACCTTTGGATGAGAAGATATACTTTTCAGTATTACGTGGGATTTGTAGTTATTGACAAATTGCTAACTTGATGTCAATGGAATCTGAAAGACCTACTCTGCAGCTGCCAATATATGACTGCATTTTCAAGGTTTGGATACATCATGCTTAACAGATTCTAGTAGATGCAACTATTGTTGCTATTGGCATATTTGTAGAATACCCAATAGAATGGCGTATTGTGTAATACTGTATTACGATATCGATTTAAAGTGTGGATTCTCAAGGGATTTTCTTCCTAAAATATATCATTTTAGGGAAGTGTAGTTTGTAAAACTGCAGATTTGTAACATATCAATTTATCCTAAGTCATGATTGGGTTATATGCATTCCTGACCAGTTATATTATGATTAACAAAAAAAGTTCAAATTAGTAGCTACTTATTAGCTCCTTGATAAAAAAAATTATTCATTTTAATTAGAAATGAGTCAATGAATTTTTTACTCAATTTTTTTCCCTTTTAAACATGAATTATAGAAGCTCAATATTTTAATTTACTAATTTTATTATTATATTAACAATCATTACAAGGAACATGTTGACACTTAAAAGAACCTTTTTTTTTTCGCCAAATCAAAATCTGTCCTTTCCCATTTATATATAGAATACTGCTTTACAGTACAAGCAAAATATTTTATCTGTTTACTTTGAGAACATAATTTTATATTTTATATTTGATTTAATATTCTTTCATATTTTAGAAAATAAATTTGTAAAATTGAATTTGTTTTTTAAAATAAATTGAAAGTAAATACAATTCTTATTTACAAGATTTTAAAAGTTGAAGCATAATAATGCTTACAAGTGTTTATGAATGAATGCCTTCCTAATATTAAACTAATTGTATGTATAATATTAAATTGGTATTTTATTCATAAAAGCTCACATTTTTTTCTAGGAGAAAAGTACTAACCCACTTGTAAATTGGTGAGTGTATAAGCATTTAATATAAAATGTTTAAAGAGCGTTGTATTTAATTAAATCTCCCATCAATAAAATCTTCTCCTTCTGACTAGAAGTGGTCACGAACCATCACATTATATAAATATAAAGTCCCACCAATAAAAAATGTAACACCATACATAGGATATAATTGTTAAACTTAATTTAAGTGCTCAAGTAGTTACGTTACATAAAATTATGGCGTTTTCCTTTGCATATCCGGACAAATTTTGAACTTGATTAGCATATTAGACTATTCAAAAAAAAATTTCTTTAAAAGGTCCATTTGTAATAAATTTGGGACCTTTAAAAAGTGAAAGGTGTCAAATATTTTGAGGCATTGGTGACATGATAAATGCATTGGAATTAAAAGAAACTAATTAGGTAAAAGAAAACAATCACAAGGAAGATAGTCACCAAAAGCACCAACATCACAAAAAAAAAAACAAAATCTAGGGTTTATATACCATGTTCTATAGAACTCAAGTGAATGAATTATGCAAATAAGGTATTTTTATAAACAATGTGTATTATAAAATTGCTTAGTCTAAACAAAAAGAGAAATTTCATTTTAGCCGTATTTTTTGTTTTCCAGAATTTTAGTAGAATTTTAAAATGGATAATTAACTCAAATTCCATCACTTCTCTGTTTGCTCATCATAGTTGAGCGCAGACATGCTGAGAACACTAGTTCTGAAGCGCACCGTCGCTCTCACTCGCCAACATTCGCACTCCGTGCTCCTCCGCCGATTTTCGGCGGCGCCGGAACCCGCCGCCTCCGCCGATGCAGAAACCCGCAAGTACGCGGGCTACGCGGCGCTGCTCCTCTTCTGCGGTGCCGCCACCTATTACAGCTTCCCCCTGCCGGTCGATGCCAAGCACAAGAAGGCGCAGATCTTTCGGTACGCGCCGTTGCCGGAGGACCTGCACACGGTGTCGAACTGGAGCGGGACGCACGAGGTGCACACTCGCAACTTCTTCCAGCCGGAGAACGTGGAGCAGCTGGAGCGCGTGGTGAGGGAGGCGAACGAGAAGAGAGCCCGAATCCGTCCGGTCGGGTCGGGGCTGTCGCCGAACGGGATTGGGCTTTCGAGGGTCGGAATGGTGAACTTGGCGCTGATGGATGGGATATTGGAAGTGGACAAGCAGAGTAAGACTGTGAGGGTGCAGGCCGGGATCAGAGTGCAGCAGCTTGTGGATGGACTCAAGGACCACGGTCTTACCTTGCAGAATTTTGCTTCCATTAGGGAGCAACAAATTGGTGGCATCATTCAGGTTCTTCTTTTATTATGTTTAGCCACACTTCGGAGATCGGCTCTGACCAGTGATTTGACCAAATTAGGAATATAAACTCAAATTGACTTATGCTTGAATTCAAATTGTAAGACAGTATCATAGATAGGTTGTTGTTGGGCCTATCAAAGCAATTGCTATCATTAGCTTAAGGATGAAGTTCTGACATCAGCGTAATATGATTAAATTAAATACATGAGTTAGATCATTTTTATCTTACAATTAGTTTTAGAAAGTTGAGTTAGGACGAAAGTCAAATTGTGAGATGGTATCAGAACTTTATCCTATAAATTTCATACTCAGATATATAAAATGTTGGCAGTGAGGTGTATTAGAAACATCGATGCAGTAGTTTTATGGTCTAATTAACATACATAAATAGGAATAATCTTCACTTTATATGCCAATTTTGTTGAAGTGATTTAGATGCAAAACCATATTCCAAGATAACCAATATCAGATTTTCCNGGTGGCATCATTCAGGTTCTTCTTTTATTATGTTTAGCCACACTTCGGAGATCGGCTCTGACCAGTGATTTGACCAAATTAGGAATATAAACTCAAATTGACTTATGCTTGAATTCAAATTGTAAGACAGTATCATAGATAGGTTGTTGTTGGGCCTATCAAAGCAATTGCTATCATTAGCTTAAGGATGAAGTTCTGACATCAGCGTAATATGATTAAATTAAATACATGTGTTAGATCATTTTTATCTTACAATTAGTTTTAGAAAGTTGAGTTAGGACGAAAGTCAAATTGTGAGATGGTATCAGAACTTTATCCTATAAATTTCATACTCAGATATATAAAATGTTGGCAGTGAGGTGTATTAGAAACATCGATGCAGTAGTTTTATGGTCTAATTAACATACATAAATAGGAATAATCTTCACTTTATATGCCAATTTTGTTGAAGTGATTTAGATGCAAAACCATATTCCAAGATAACCAATATCAGATTTTCCTAAGAAAAATTATATGTGATTCTTAGGTATTTATCGTGCCATGTATTATGCAAGAAGTGATTAAAATGGGTATCAGGTTTTCTGCCTGGTTGAATTTTTCTGTTTGGGGTCGTTTAATACTTGACCACCTTGTCATCTTTCATATAAAGTAAAAGGCTTTGCATTCATGTTCTAGGTTGGTGCACATGGCACCGGTGCAAAGTTGCCTCCTATTGATGAACAAGTGATTGCCATGAAATTGGTCACCCCTGCCAAAGGGACTATAGAAATATCGAAAGATAAAGATCCGGAGCTGTTTTATCTTGCTCGATGTGGTCTTGGAGGACTTGGAGTTGTGGCTGAAGTCACCCTTCAATGTGTTGATCGACAGGAGCTTGTGGAGCACACATTTGTCTCATCCATGAAGGAGATAAAGAGAAATCACAAGTAATTATTTTTGGTGTTTATTTTTTTGTTTTCATTTGGTGCATCAATCAAATAACAGATATGTTGAATTTTATCATTACCACGTTTGTTACACTATCTTTCTGTAACATGGAACTAAGATCTAAAAGTTACTTTACTCCCCAACAACTATAATAAAAATGACAATGAGAGAAAATCCCTCCTTGGTTTGTCCTCCATATATTACAGTGTCATCATATTAATTCTTTAAAGATTTTTGTCACTAAATTTGTCCCAGAAAAATTTAGAATGCTACACATAGTGGTGATATAAAAGGACAGATTTATAACTATTTGCAATCTTTGAAGGACTAATTTAGTTGCAAAAAAATCTCAGAATTATTGATGTGATGAAAGCTAATTTTGGATGACCAATGTAATGTTTATATTAATAAGAATAAAAGAGTGACTCGGTATTAAGGATCTGCCTCCAAAGATTTTGATTGTTAGCCCTTTTCTATCTTATGCAGGAAATTGTTGTCTGACAATAAGCATGTGAAGTACCTTTATATCCCTTACACCGACACTGTTGTGGTTGTGCGGTGCAATCCTGTTTCAAAGTGGAAAGGTCCTCCCAAGTTTAAACCACAGTATACTAAAGATGAAGCCATACAGCATGTGCGTGACCTTTACAGGGAGTCCCTCCAGAAATATGGGTACAATTACACCTTCACTGTTGATTGTAAGATTAATCAATTTATTTTGGTTTGTTAGATGTACTGGAGTAGCCATTGCAAGAAAGTGTTGCTGAGTCTTTTTCACCTAATAAAAGCCACTAGATGCTGTTACGTGACATTTCTTCTTTTTGTGTCTTGAATATGATTTAAATTTACATTCAGAGGTAGAAATAGAATATTGAAGGAATTACTAAAGATTTAGAACTGTTTCCATTTTGTAGGCCTGTGAATTTCCTACTAATTCGTGTAGTTTAGTAAGGCACGGACTGATAAATGTTAATGTATTTTGCATATTGATCTGAGGTGTTGAAAAAGTGCTGTGATCTCGTTGATATTCCTGTGATTTTGCTACCGTTTTAATCACTTTTTATATTAGTAGCTTGCTGCCAAACACTTCCGTTTTCATTTTATATTTCCCTTGTGAAATGTGACATTCTTTAATTGGTGCCATACTATGAACTTTTCTATTTCAAGATGT
The DNA here is from genome assembly GCF_018835915.1 of Vigna umbellata. Next base: position 17,157 of record NW_025906740.1, read on the forward strand.
GCATAAGTTTTTGTTATTTTATACAGAGCAGGAGGATCTAGGGGTGAATCAGCAGAAGAACAAAAAATAGATGAACTTTCTTTCACAGAATTAAGAGATAAACTAATTGCCCTGGATCCTCTCAATAAAAAGCACATCATCAGCATTAATCAAGCTGAGGCCGAGTTCTGGCGGAAGTCAGAAGGTTACAGGGTTGGATGGAGTGATGAAATATTGGGCTTTGATTGTGGAGGCCAACAGTGGGTATCGGAGACATGTTTCCCAGCTGGAAAACTAGCTAATCCAAGCATGAAAGACCTTGAATACATTGAAGAGCTGAAGCAACTTATAGAGAATGAAGAGATACCTGCACCTGCTCCAATTGAGCAACGTTGGACAGCGAGCAGTAGGAGTCCCTTGAGTCCTGCTTCAAGCCCATCTGAGGATGATATATTTTCTTGGGTAATAAAACTCTTTCCTGGATAATTGTTTCTTACAGATAGTTCCAAATTCTTTATTAAGCAAGGATGGGTGAACTTGTTTACTTGGTCATATGAAGTAAGCGTAGCTCCATGTTTATCACGATGATTCTACTTCCTTTTCTGTTCATATCTTGTATAATGAAACTTTTGGCGGTGTATTTGGGATTTTAATAATTTTAGCAACTTTTAGAGAAAAGATGAAATGAGGTTTTTTAATTGAAAAACTTCAGCAGCTTCTCTAGATATGCATTTTTTGTCTGGAGAAAGAGAATTTATTTTCTGAAAATATAATTTACTTGAGTTTAATTTTAGTCAACTGCCCACAGTAATGTCATTCATAATCTTTAATTTTAAGGTTTTGAATTTGTTAGATGCAAACTTCACCTTATTGAGTTAGTTTTATGAGATTGAGTTAGATTAAAATTTCACTTTCTTAAAATGATAACAAAGTCATTGAGATCCTATCCTAGTCAATCTTGTTGGGTCTTGTGTTATGTGTAATCAGGTTTTCTCTTGCTCTACACTCGAGATGCCTAGTTCTTGGCATAAGAGAGTGTGTTGAATATCCCACAATAACAAGAGATATAGTCAAATTATAATATATAGGATGATACAAACTTCACGTCACTAAATTTGTTTGGTGAAGTTGAGTTATGTTTAAATTTCACTTTCTTAATTAATTGTAATCTAACATAACTCATTGGCTCCTTCCATGAATTTCAATGTTGTTATGCAGTTCGAAAGATTGTATCGACTATTAATAGTTTTTATGTTGTTTCAGGTGGGTATAATCATGTACCTCCCTACCATGGATGCTCGGCAGAGGAAGGATATAACAGAAGAATTCTTTCATTACAGGCATCTGACTCAGGCGACATTATGGGATCGTTACTCTGCATTTGAACACTGGGCTAAGATTGAGGTAATAATCTAATTATCATAAATAATGAAAAATGGTCGAACATGGTATTTGGACATGATTACCCTAAATAATCTGTGATATTTGTTCTCAATCATTATCATTGAACCTAGGCTGAATGAAAGGGTTTAAACACTGAAGTTTACTTAATTTTTGTGCATATTATATCTAGGTTCCAAAGGATAAGGAGGAACTTGCAGCTCTCCAAGCAAGGCTAAGAAAGAGGTTTCCTGTGGATTCATACAATAAAGCAAGAAAGGACCTGGACCCCAATAGGATCCTTTCAAATAACATGTTGGAAAAGCTCTTCGCGCAATCAAACACCATATAAATTCTGGGTTAGTTATTTGTCTAAATTGTCCATATTTTTCACGTCGATTACACATTCAACCTTGAGTTCTTGTCTGCAGTCAAATACATATTGGAACTTCGAGATGCAAAATATCAGGTGCACAATCTGGACTATTATGCATATTAAAATTTTCAGTTTATTGCCTGCCTGCCAGATGCATTGGACTCGGAAGCTTAAAGAATTGTGATGTATGTACATATAGAGGTGCTGAAAGAGGAAGCATAGAGAAAGGGTAATGGGGGGAAATGGAGGAGAAAATATTTTGATATAGTTGTATGAATTGCTGCCTGATAAGCGTCAATCATGACCATCATACTTCATTTTTTTGCGTTCAATTGTTATTCCACAACTTGTTTGAGATTTCTAAAAACATTTTTCTTGTCATGATAAACATCGGATGCAAGACCTTTCGAAAGAAATAATGGGGATTACTCCAATTGGTATCTATATTTTTTTCCTCAAGATATTAGTACCTTGGGTATCAAACATATACTGTTTATTAACTTAGTGCTCTCAAACATATTTCTCTTTCACTCATCAAGTGTTATGGTATGTTTGAAAGGAGAAAGAGAACACAAAAACCAGAGGTTCTGTGCCAAGATTGAATTTTTCTTTTTTGAGCTTCCTATATTTATTTCTACACCCAGTTGAAAGATCGGGTGAAGAAAGGGCTAAAGCCCAACAATCAACAAAAGAAGGGTTAAAAAGATGCTCAAACTGGAATAGGATAAACCAGTGCACAAGATATAGAATAAAAAATATATTTGAAAATGGCAGAAAACAGATGAAAATGCTAGGTGTCATTGTTTATATTGACCAAAACTATTGGAACACAATATCATAAAGATCTTTCTTAAAATTTTAATAAAAAGTTCATGCTAGATGTTATAATATATCTTCATATCACTGATATCTGAAAATATAGCTAATATTTGTCATTATATAAAAAATATTATTAAAAAATGATTAAATAGTGTAAAAGAATCATTACACACCAAATTCATAAAAAAATACAAGACAAACTCCAAAACGAACTAAGTAAGATCTCTTTCTTAATTAAAACTTGTAATTTGTTAATAAACGATTTCAAGATAACCATGTTTGTCTAGATAAAAATTACAGCTTATACATGGGATATGTACTTGTTTATTATTATTAATCTTATTGAAATAAATAGATAGTTTGGGTATTATATTTTTGAAAGTAAAGTAAGTTGTTCCAATTTACGCAATATGTCAAACTTCATGTAACAAGGTAAAATTATTTATCGAAAAATTATTTTGAAATTTGAGCTGATTGACCCAAACAAAATTAGTTTTAGTATAAAAGAGTTTAAATATATTAAAAAAACAGGAAAATTCATTATTTGGCCGAGATACTGTAATTATTGTTGAATTTACTTAATTACATGGGAGGAGTAAATATTTGAATCTTTGTGCTATGAATTAAAAAATCTATTCGCTGTAGCATCGCAAGCATAAACCATATAAAGTTATCATATAATAATATTGTAAGACAGTTAAAGATATTATAATAAGATAACACTTATCCTAAAATAACCATAAAATTTAAAGTTTTATTGATCAGTAATTCATGATTACAAAATTTAACCGAACGGTTCAACCCAGAAACTAAAAACAGTAATATGACCGATCGGTCATATTTTAAACTGCAGGATTCTCGCTCTCCAACTCCTGCTCCAGCGTACACTCCACATTCTCTGCTCACACCCAAAAGGTGATAATCGCAAGAGAAAAACCGAATGGGAACATGGGCAAAACAGGAAATAAGGGTAAGTTAATGTAATTTAGTTATACAAACATACATACAATTCGTACAAGTACAACCAATGCATACCCGAATACTTCAACATACCAAAACAAATACATATACATATACAAATGAACACAATAATTCATGCATAAACAGTACGCCTGACTTGACCATCCGGATTGTATGAATATGTAGCTTGAGGCCGTTCATGCATACGAGTGGTGTAGTAACTAGAAAACCATCAGCTGCCACCCAAGGTTAGTCCATTATAACTCACCCAAGAACATATGGACAAGGACCTCCTACAATTCTCACACAATGCCTTAACCATCTCTACTTGAGAATTGGTAATCATCAGAATATCAAGATGAACTTCGTGAATTTCACTATCCATATTCATACTATAACACCACTTTGATACACTTTTCACTTGAGACATTTACCACTTCAATACATTTTTCACTGAGACATTCCTCCTTTGAAATTCTCTTCCACATTACTTGAAACATATGCCTTATTTGAAATATCAATACAATTTCCCATACTCAGTAGATCAATACAATTATCTCAATCCATCCAAGTCAAACAACGATAATAGCATTTAAAGATTAAATATTCATTCATAGAAGAAACTAAACGTTAACAACACAAACTCCGAGTATGACTGAACGGAAAAGATTAACATAACCTATGAACAAGACCAGACGGTAAAACAATCCCCATATGAGAATATGACCGAATGGTCATTTAAAGAGTAAGACCCAAACAAGAGTCGAACAATATTGGCTTAGGCTGAACACTATTGGCTTAGGCCAAACACTATTAACTTAGTACAAATACGATATTGAGCACTAGTATAAGAACGAGCACCCATAAGAGACCACACAACCCAATAATACCGATCACAACATTATCATAAATGCTAGTACAAAACCGAGCACTATATCAAACGAGTGCTAGTCCAAGACCGAGCACTTACCAAGAACGAGCGTTGTTTAAAATCAAATGTTATGTTTAGACCAACTGCTATATTCACCAGAATATCAATACAAGACCGATCGGTCATTAACTAAGGATCCACAAAAGCAGAACTCAGTTAAGACCGAGAACCAATACCAACCGAGTACTACCAAAAACGAGTGCTAACATAGTACTATTAATAACAAACGCTAAACCTATTATGACTAATAACAAATGATAATACCCACCCTGAGACTGTCAATATTAAATCGAGCGACACTTAACCAAATTATCACTACGAAACCGAATATCGTTTAAACCCGATTACAAGACCAGACCGATTGTTCTATACCGATCGCTCAATTTTCTACAAAACTTACAGAACCTCTCCACCACCTCACATGTTTCGTCCAAACACATAATATTGCATACAATTCAATCAAACATACAATTATTCATACATGCACACGTTCAAACAGAGATTCCAACCACAGTCACAGAGAAACATAATTAAATTACTAGCTTCCCTTACCTCTTAACTGGACAGAGAACTTTCAGTGCAGACACTTGCTCACCACCGAAAGTCTTATAAATCTAAGGTTCACTGATTGATGAAACTAAACCAAACAAAAGACCAGAAATGTGATCAGAATTTACTAGAAGGAGATAATAAACTCATGCAACCAGAAACTTGACTTTCATGTACCCGAAAAAGACGTTCTAAGAAGAGGATAAACTTACCAGCTCAAAATCACAACTTGATCGGTGCAAAGTGAAGCCCTTGATACCAGTAAGACTCAGATGTTGCCTGATTGATGATCGAAAGAAGAAGAAAGTAAAACTTTGTAGAAAGAAGGAAGAGAATTGTATAGAGAATGAGGAGAATATGAACTCAGAAACTTATAAAGAAGAAGTGCATGCCTGGCTTCCACTTTATAAAAGTTTATAAAAGTTTCCTTATATACTACCGTCAAAACCGATTGCCACTCAGTTACGCACACCTGACTTCCACTTTCTGAATTTCTGAATCCTTACACCTACACCTGGCTTCCACTCTCTGCTGAATTTAAGGGTTCTTACACTTGCTTAAGTTTATAAAATGATTTTAGTTATTAATACTAGTACATATTTATGTATAAAAATTTAAATTTTCTTAAATTCTTCCTTTATTAATGTATCAAGAAAATTAATTCTGTACTTCTATATCGAAGTCATATACATTAAACGTAGTGCATGGAAATTCTTCATTTAATAGTTGAATATGTAAATATTGGAGATAGTATGAACAAGAGGGCTGCCTTAAAAAACGTAACGGTTTTTAATTAAATTCACTATTAATAATTTTAATCACTTGAAATATAAATTTTACACTATTTATATTATAAAATGCTTCATTTCTCAATACAAATTTCTAATTTGAGTTATACCAACCAAAGTCTTCAAAGCATGAAATAATTTGCCTTACTTTTATTCTTGCCTTTACCGTATTTAAAAAGGTGAACTTTATTATATAACAGAAGCTAACTTTAAAGGGAAAAAAAAGAAGCTTTTTATGCATGAAAAAAGTATACGTTAAAAAGAGAAACTTATTGAATAAAAGTTTTATATTGTATAGTTCTTTCATTTAAAAACATTCATAAACCAACATATATCTTATATTCTTAAAGCTTAAAAAAATATGGATTTGTAATTATGTTTTTTTTTCACCAATATTTATTTATTTTTATAAATTTTACTTCTCTTGTTTTTATTATCTTATCTTGAGTTATTTCTTTTTGTGCTCTTATTAGTATTGTAAGTCTCAACATATTATTTTAAAATTTCTTGTAGTGTGGNGCCATCCCAATTATCTCGTCCATTCCTACAAGCCTGACCATCTCGTCAATCTTGGCAAGCTTGTCCATCCCGACAAGCCTGTCCATCTGGACCAGCCTCATCTATCTTTCCAGCTCGTCCATTCCATCCAACTAAGGGTCCATCTTGCTAGTGTTCAATTAAAATTTTAAAATATTATCATAAAGCTCATCTTTACAATTTATATATGTAAATATCAGGCATCAAAACAAAACCCTCAATAATAGAAAATAATCCACAAAATGAATCGAAACAAAAATATCCACAAAATGAATTGAAACAAAAATATCGACAAATGAATTGAATCAAAAATACAGATAAGTCAAAAACACACGCTCAATCAAACACCAAAAAGGAAGTGACTAATATTTTCATTCCCTTCATACAATAATTCTCGATCAACAAGCAAACAACAATTGTTGTTAAAGAATTTAGGTTGTAAAGAAACTTCACAGATTTTTGAATTTTGTAATTTCATATACGCGACATAATCAGAGGCCAAGGTCATGCTCATAGATTTTGTAATCTAGTTTGTTTAGCCAACCAACATAGATTGTTCGTCCAGCCCACCTAGTCAATTTTTGTTTTTTTATATTATCCAAAATGAAATATTTTGATTTTTGATTTTCATGGCTGGACTGTCGACTGATGCCAGACTGATGCATTCAGTCGAGGAATGAGATAATATTCACCTTAAGTAAAGTGAAGTATTGTGTTGTAAGCACATTCTAACTTTCTTAATCATGTTTAGTTATACGAGAAAAATATTGACATCAACCTATTTATCGTGGTGATACATGTCGAAGGTGAAAATAAAATGAAACAAGAAAAGAATAAAATGATGAAGAACTAAAATAAAATATCAAATATTTGTTTTAATTTTTTAAACGAAATGGATGTTATTGTGTCAAATCGCGTTAAAGAATAAAATTAAAAATGGTATAAATTCAAATAGAATAAAATCATTATTTTATAATTTTCTAGGATATTATTTTCCTAGTTAGATATAGATTATTTTCAACTACAAGTTAATTTTCTCAAGATTATGACTTTTGTCGTATTCATATTTTTGTCATCTAGTTTTAGATTCTTATTGCTAATATGCGAATAAAAGTATTTTTGAGTAAATTAATTCATAATGTTAGTTTAATAAAATTTAGTCAAAGTTAAATAAAAATCTTAAATATTAATGAATTACTAATCTTAAATATTATTATTTTTTAAAAAATGTAAAAGGCAAAGCAAAAGGTGGTAAAATTATATGGTATGGAAGAATAGGAAAAGGTGTGAATGTGGGTTGGGAAGAGAGAAGGAAAGGAGGGAAAAGACAAGTCAAACGTCAAATCGAGGCTCTTCCAAATCATGAGACAGTCAGTGCCACTTGGATGTGCAGTCAATTCAAAGCATTTAATTTTACTAATTTTTTCTCTTTAGTAATTTTAATTTCCTTAATAAATATAATCTCATTTTATTTTTTCTATTTAATAATTTTAATTTCCTTAATAAATATAATTTCATTTTATTTATTTCACATACTCAAATAGATTTATTTACTATTTTTATATGAATTTGATTATCGAATTTAACATTTATTTATCATTTTTTTCACATAAATTGGTCAAATTCATTATTTAGATTTCAAAAGTGGCATTCTAATTTATTCTCTTAATTTTTTTCGGTTAAACTATTACACGNAACATTCATAAACCAACATATATCTTATATTCTTAAAGCTTAAAAAAATATGGATTTGTAATTATGTTTTTTTTTCACCAATATTTATTTATTTTTATAAATTTTACTTCTCTTGTTTTTATTATCTTATCTTGAGTTATTTCTTTTTGTGCTCTTATTAGTATTGTAAGTCTCAACATATTATTTTAAAATTTCTTGTAGTGTAGATAAATCCTTAAAAGTAATGTTCAACTTAAGATGCATTTTGCTTGTATTCTTAACCATATTTTACAGTAATTTAAAGATAACATGCATATCAATACCTTCCCCAACTCTTTTTCTATTATCTTAATTTTTCTTTTATGTTTTTATTAGTTTTGTAAACCTCTAAAAGGATCAGTGCGGCATATGATAGGATAATTTTTTTTTTTAAAAAAAAAATTCTGAATTACATCTCAAAACATAATGTCATAAATCAGAACAAATAATTAAAGTGGGTTTTATATATATAAAGGGAGTGTAAAAATTTGTTGGATGATGTAAACAAAAGTATAACCTAAATTTAAAATAATTATTTTGTAATGAATGTATTTAATGTGAAGGTGAATGAGTTTTTAAAAGTGTAGATATGTAGGTTATAATTTGATCTTGAAAGTATGTGTGTGAAATAAGAAGAAAGATGTTTTTGTTTGGTTGTAGATGTTTTTGTTTGTCCTTAGGAAGAAGTATTGAGATGTGAAATGGAGAAAGAAAGAATGAAAATGTTAATGTTAACCGTTTTGAGAGAGTGAAAAGGCTATTCTCAATAATGCTCTGTTTGGCTTAGCCTTTTTCCAAAATGTCACTTCAAACTTTCTCAAATCATTTCACATTCTCACTGCTGTAACTTGTAACTTCTTCTTACCACCAACCATCACTCACATCACAGATATTCAACAAAAATATTAAATATTAAATATAAAATATTAAATATTAAATATTAAATAAAAATGTATCAGAATTTTGCTTATTTGATGTTGATGGGGCTAGAAAAGTTTTTAAAAACTTTGTAATTTCTGCTTCATTTTACTTCCTTTAAATAAATATTTAACTAATACTGTTGTTGTTCTTCTTTGTCAGCTCTGACTCATATAATGGCTACAAACCAAAACTATAAAAGAAAAATAAAACCATTCCAAAGAGAGATTCTTTGGGTAATCACAGACTTTACACAATCTCCATTACAAATTATTGAAAGTACAGTGGAATATAATTCAAAAAGCTTAAATTATTGATTTTTTTTTTCTGATTTGCCCTCACATAACCTCAGTCTTAATCAATTTCGAATATTATTAATTGTTGATCCACTCCTTTGGAATTGGTTAGAGTAATTACAGTTATAAAAAATTGACAAGATATTTTAATAAATGTGTATAAAAAGTGAAAAATTATTATATATATATATATATATATAATATAACATAACTTAATTAAATTTCAAGTCTTTATTAAATTTTTATAATTTCTTGAGTTTTCAAATTTTAAAATTTTTCATTCAAATAATTGTAATTAAGTTTTTCTGTTAATAATGTGATGTGACAATTATTTTATATTATCATCTCCTTAAATGTTGTCATATAATGGTAAAATATTATATGTTAACATTTTAACATATTGAGAATGAAAAAAACTATCATGTGATATAGTTAATAAAAAAATATAATTACAAAACACAAGATCAGAACTCCAAAACTCAATTAAAAAATCTAGAAAAGAAGAATAAAAATCTTAATTAAAAAATAAACACTGAAATCCTCAATTGAGATCTCCAAAATGGTGAGATTAGAAACCCAATTAAAAAGGTCACCCAAACTGACCTTTTCTTCCTTGTGAAAACCAAGCCTGACCAAAGAAAAGGTAAAAGGAAACAGCGCATTTATTCGTGAGATTATTTCCCGTATGAGTTGAGTTTTGTTATTGTNATTTCTTGAGTTTTCAAATTTTAAAATTTTTCATTCAAATAATTGTAATTAAGTTTTTCTGTTAATAATGTGATGTGACAATTATTTTATATTATCATCTCCTTAAATGTTGTCATATAATGGTAAAATATTATATGTTAACATTTTAACATATTGAGAATGAAAAAAACTATCATGTGATATAGTTAATAAAAAAATATAATTACAAAACACAAGATCAGAACTCCAAAACTCAATTAAAAAATCTAGAAAAGAAGAATAAAAATCTTAATTAAAAAATAAACACTGAAATCCTCAATTGAGATCTCCAAAATGGTGAGATTAGAAACCCAATTAAAAAGGTCACCCAAACTGACCTTTTCTTCCTTGTGAAAACCAAGCCTGACCAAAGAAAAGGTAAAAGGAAACAGCGCATTTATTCGTGAGATTATTTCCCGTATGAGTTGAGTTTTGTTATTGTGGTGAAGCGATACACTTTGAAAATATAGAGGAAGATGATTAGAAATTAGGTAAGTGTAAGGGCAATAATTTAATGAAAGACTAAGAAAATTTGTGGGTATGTGAGGCAGGAAAATGAAATAGTCAAATCGTATTCCATTATGGATGATTTAACCAAGTCAAAACTGGTTGACCAAATGAGAAATTGTGGTCCTCAAATCCAAAATCTGGGTATTTTTGTGAAAGAGATTGAGTAGTGGAATGTGATATTAATGAAAGAATTTGGTTAATGGGTCAATGTAAAAAGGTTAAGAGTTGACCATAAGCACTACATGTTGTTTTTGACTTTCCCTCTCCACCAAACTTTCATTCTCACTTTCAACCACTTCCCTTACGTGGATTTCCCATCGTTTCCCAATAACAACATAGTACATATCTACTCCTCTTCTACCAATGTTATTTTTTTCATAACTTTAACGTTTGAGTTTATTCAGTTTGAGGAAGAAAAGACAATGGTTGTTGTTGTTAGTCATGGTCAAATGAACGCATCCAATTTGATTTGTCGATCAAAGGAGAAAGATTTTGGTTCTTCCATCTCAGTCAACTCGATTAGACATTGCCCAGTTTGAAAAGATGGCCAATTTGGCATCGACAAACAACACAAAACTGCCTCAACCTTACTTCTTCTTCCTTCAAATAATAATCATACCTACCTCTTTTTAATGCACCTCATCAACAACTCAAACATTAGCTCAATTTTTTTATCACATTACATGGATTTCACTTGGATCTAATTATACTTGAGTTTAAATAAATTTATTTAATTTGATTAATTTATTTAACAAATAATTCATCAGGTTAGTCTATCCCGACAATCCTGTCACCTCTTCCATCCTGGCCATCTCATCTGTCCGTTTATCCTGGTCAACCTAATCATCTTGTCAACCTATCCATATCATCCATCCTGCCAACTTGGTCCATCTTAGGCATCCCGTTAGTTGGGTCTATCTAGGCCATCCCAATTATCTCGTCCATTCCTACAAGCCTGACCATCTCGTCAATCTTGGCAAGCTTGTCCATCCCGACAAGCCTGTCCATCTGGACCAGCCTCATCTATCTTTCCAGCTCGTCCATTCCATCCAACTAAGGGTCCATCTTGCTAGTGTTCAATTAAAATTTTAAAATATTATCATAAAGCTCATCTTTACAATTTATATATGTAAATATCAGGCATCAAAACAAAACCCTCAATAATAGAAAATAATCCACAAAATGAATCGAAACAAAAATATCCACAAAATGAATTGAAACAAAAATATCGACAAATGAATTGAATCAAAAATACAGATAAGTCAAAAACACACGCTCAATCAAACACCAAAAAGGAAGTGACTAATATTTTCATTCCCTTCATACAATAATTCTCGATCAACAAGCAAACAACAATTGTTGTTAAAGATTTTAGGTTGTAAAGAAACTTCACAGATTTTTGAATTTTGTAATTTCATATACGCGACATAATCAGAGGCCAAGGTCATGCTCATAGATTTTGTAATCTAGTTTGTTTAGCCAACCAACATAGATTGTTCGTCCAGCCCACCTAGTCAATTTTTGTTTTTTTATATTATCCAAAATGAAATATTTTGATTTTTGATTTTCATGGCTGGACTGTCGACTGATGCCAGACTGATGCATTCAGTCGAGGAATGAGATAATATTCACCTTAAGTAAAGTGAAGTATTGTGTTGTAAGCACATTCTAACTTTCTTAATCATGTTTAGTTATACGAGAAAAATATTGACATCAACCTATTTATCGTGGTGATACATGTCGAAGGTGAAAATAAAATGAAACAAGAAAAGAATAAAATGATGAAGAACTAAAATAAAATATCAAATATTTGTTTTAATTTTTTAAACGAAATGGATGTTATTGTGTCAAATCGCGTTAAAGAATAAAATTAAAAATGGTATAAATTCAAATAGAATAAAATCATTATTTTATAATTTTCTAGGATATTATTTTCCTAGTTAGATATAGTTTATTTTCAACTACAAGTTAATTTTCTCAAGATTATGACTTTTGTCGTATTCATATTTTTGTCATCTAGTTTTAGATTCTTATTGCTAATATGCGAATAAAAGTATTTTTGAGTAAATTAATTCATAATGTTAGTTTAATAAAATTTAGTCAAAGTTAAATAAAAATCTTAAATATTAATGAATTACTGATCTTAAATATTATTATTTTTTAAAAAATGTAAAAGGCAAAGCAAAAGGTGGTAAAATTATATGGTATGGAAGAATAGGAAAAGGTGTGAATGTGGGTTGGGAAGAGAGAAGGAAAGGAGGGAAAAGACAAGTCAAACGTCAAATCGAGGCTCTTCCAAATCATGAGACAGTCAGTGCCACTTGGATGTGCAGTCAATTCAAAGCATTTAATTTTACTAATTTTTTCTCTTTAGTAATTTTAATTTCCTTAATAAATATAATCTCATTTTATTTTTTCTATTTAATAATTTTAATTTCCTTAATAAATATAATTTCATTTTATTTATTTCACATACTCAAATAGATTTATTTACTATTTTTATATGAATTTGATTATCGAATTTAACATTTATTTATCATTTTTTTCACATAAATTGGTCAAATTCATTATTTAGATTTCAAAAGTGGCATTCTAATTTATTCTCTTAATTTTTTTCGGTTAAACTATTACACGTGTGACCATATTTCAAATAATAAGAAAGAGTTTTACTTATAGGTTTTCTTTTTCAATTTAAAGAAATATTTTAAACGAATGTTTATGAATAAAAGTAATGATATTTTATGTAATAACATATATCTATAGTTTTCTTTTTTAAATATTCAATATATTATTAATTTAACGTAATATTATATATATATATATATATATATATATATNATAATGTGATGTGACAATTATTTTATATTATCATCTCCTTAAATGTTGTCATATAATGGTAAAATATTATATGTTAACATTTTAACATATTGAGAATGAAAAAAACTATCATGTGATATAGTTAATAAAAAAATATAATTACAAAACACAAGATCAGAACTCCAAAACTCAATTAAAAAATCTAGAAAAGAAGAATAAAAATCTTAATTAAAAAATAAACACTGAAATCCTCAATTGAGATCTCCAAAATGGTGAGATTAGAAACCCAATTAAAAAGGTCACCCAAACTGACCTTTTCTTCCTTGTGAAAACCAAGCCTGACCAAAGAAAAGGTAAAAGGAAACAGCGCATTTATTCGTGAGATTATTTCCCGTATGAGTTGAGTTTTGTTATTGTGGTGAAGCGATACACTTTGAAAATATAGAGGAAGATGATTAGAAATTAGGTAAGTGTAAGGGCAATAATTTAATGAAAGACTAAGAAAATTTGTGGGTATGTGAGGCAGGAAAATGAAATAGTCAAATCGTATTCCATTATGGATGATTTAACCAAGTCAAAACTGGTTGACCAAATGAGAAATTGTGGTCCTCAAATCCAAAATCTGGGTATTTTTGTGAAAGAGATTGAGTAGTGGAATGTGATATTAATGAAAGAATTTGGTTAATGGGTCAATGTAAAAAGGTTACGAGTTGACCATAAGCACTACATGTTGTTTTTGACTTTCCCTCTCCACCAAACTTTCATTCTCACTTTCAACCACTTCCCTTACGTGGATTTCCCATCGTTTCCCAATAACAACATAGTACATATCTACTCCTCTTCTACCAATGTTATTTTTTTCATAACTTTAACGTTTGAGTTTATTCAGTTTGAGGAAGAAAAGACAATGGTTGTTGTTGTTAGTCATGGTCAAATGAACGCATCCAATTTGATTTGTCGATCAAAGGAGAAAGATTTTGGTTCTTCCATCTCAGTCAACTCGATTAGACATTGCCCAGTTTGAAAAGATGGCCAATTTGGCATCGACAAACAACACAAAACTGCCTCAACCTTACTTCTTCTTCCTTCAAATAATAATCATACCTACCTCTTTTTAATGCACCTCATCAACAACTCAAACATTAGCTCAATTTTTTTATCACATTACATGGATTTCACTTGGATCTAATTATACTTGAGTTTAAATAAATTTATTTAATTTGATTAATTTATTTAACAAATAATTCATCAGGTTAGTCTATCCCGACAATCCTGTCACCTCTTCCATCCTGGCCATCTCATCTGTCCGTTTATCCTGGTCAACCTAATCATCTTGTCAACCTATCCATTTCATCCATCCTGCCAACTTGGTCCATCTTAGGCATCCCGTTAGTTGGGTCTATCTAGGCCATCCCAATTATCTCGTCCATTCCTACAAGCCTGACCATCTCGTCAATCTTGGCAAGCTTGTCCATCCCGACAAGCCTGTCCATCTGGACCAGCCTCATCTATCTTTCCAGCTCGTCCATTCCATCCAACTTAGGGTCCATCTTGCTAGTGTTCAATTAAAATTTTAAAATATTATCATAAAGCTCATCTTTACAATTTATATATGTAAATATCAGGCATCAAAACAAAACCCTCAATAATAGAAAATAATCCACAAAATGAATCGAAACAAAAATATCCACAAAATGAATTGAAACAAAAATATCGACAAATGAATTGAATCAAAAATACAGATAAGTCAAAAACACACGCTCAATCAAACACCAAAAAGGAAGTGACTAATATTTTCATTCCCTTCATACAATAATTCTCGATCAACAAGCAAACAACAATTGTTGTTAAAGATTTTAGGTTGTAAAGAAACTTCACAGATTTTTGAATTTTGTAATTTCATATACGCGACATAATCAGAGGCCAAGGTCATGCTCATAGATTTTGTAATCTAGTTTGTTTAGCCAACCAACATAGATTGTTCGTCCAGCCCACCTAGTCAATTTTTGTTTTTTTATATTATCCAAAATGAAATATTTTGATTTTTGATTTTCATGGCTGGACTGTCGACTGATGCCAGACTGATGCATTCAGTCGAGGAATGAGATAATATTCACCTTAAGTAAAGTGAAGTATTGTGTTGTAAGCACATTCTAACTTTCTTAATCATGTTTAGTTATACGAGAAAAATATTGACATCAACCTATTTATCGTGGTGATACATGTCGAAGGTGAAAATAAAATGAAACAAGAAAAGAATAAAATGATGAAGAACTAAAATAAAATATCAAATATTTGTTTTAATTTTTTAAACGAAATGGATGTTATTGTGTCAAATCGCGTTAAAGAATAAAATTAAAAATGGTATAAATTCAAATAGAATAAAATCATTATTTTATAATTTTCTAGGATATTATTTTCCTAGTTAGATATAGTTTATTTTCAACTACAAGTTAATTTTCTCAAGATTATGACTTTTGTCGTATTCATATTTTTGTCATCTAGTTTTAGATTCTTATTGCTAATATGCGAATAAAAGTATTTTTGAGTAAATTAATTCATAATGTTAGTTTAATAAAATTTAGTCAAAGTTAAATAAAAATCTTAAATATTAATGAATTACTGATCTTAAATATTATTATTTTTTAAAAAATGTAAAAGGCAAAGCAAAAGGTGGTAAAATTATATGGTATGGAAGAATAGGAAAAGGTGTGAATGTGGGTTGGGAAGAGAGAAGGAAAGGAGGGAAAAGACAAGTCAAACGTCAAATCGAGGCTCTTCCAAATCATGAGACAGTCAGTGCCACTTGGATGTGCAGTCAATTCAAAGCATTTAATTTTACTAATTTTTTCTCTTTAGTAATTTTAATTTCCTTAATAAATATAATCTCATTTTATTTTTTCTATTTAATAATTTTAATTTCCTTAATAAATATAATTTCATTTTATTTATTTCACATACTCAAATAGATTTATTTACTATTTTTATATGAATTTGATTATCGAATTTAACATTTATTTATCATTTTTTTCACATAAATTGGTCAAATTCATTATTTAGATTTCAAAAGTGGCATTCTAATTTATTCTCTTAATTTTTTTCGGTTAAACTATTACACGTGTGACCATATTTCAAATAATAAGAAAGAGTTTTACTTATAGGTTTTCTTTTTCAATTTAAAGAAATATTTTAAACGAATGTTTATGAATAAAAGTAATGATATTTTATGTAATAACATATATCTATAGTTTTCTTTTTTAAATATTCAATATATTATTAATTTAACGTAATATTATATATATATATATATATATATATATATTAAATATTATATTTCTATTATTTCAAGACAGGTAATGCCATATTCACATCGTTAGTTTATTAGACTTTTTTTTAATATACTAAAAATATGATTTGTAATGTAAATATGAACAGAGTATGTATAATAACTAATACTTAAAATATATTATTATTTATCCTGTAACGTATAAATGTGAGCACAAATTATATTTATTAAATATATTTTAAATTTAAATTTTAAATTACTAATTAATATATATATATATATATATATATATATATATATATATATATATTATTTAATAAACATCACGTGGTGTAAAGTATATTAAATAAGAGGTTTGTTAACTTAGTATCTTAAAGTATATTAAATTTTAATTGAGAAAAACATCCTTATGAATTCTAAATTTTAAAATTAAGGTATTTGAATAATTTTTAATTTTATTTTTTATTTTTTATTTTTTATTTTAAATTAAAAATAAAAATTATTAAATTAAAGTATGTCTTTTTTTTATGAACGAAGATTTTTTTGTCAATAAAATTTGGTATACTTTTAAAGTTTACATAAATTAGCAAATCCCAATAAATATAAATAATAAATTTTAGAAAAGTTGTAACCATTATATATATATATATATATATATATATATATATATATAAAATTTAAATAGATATTATTGAGAAATTTTATTAAATAAAATAAAGTTTATATCTAAGTATTATGATATGTTATTATATTTTGAATAAATAATTTATTTAGTATAATAAATTATGATATATTTTATTAGTATAATACGAAAAAAATATTTTTAGTAAGAAAATTAATTCTTTTAATTGTGTTTGAATTATGTTGATATTTAAGGTAATTAAATATGTATTTACCTTTAGTAATTGTCACTTGTCACAACTATTAAAAACGCACCCAAAACCCCTCTGAACGGACGTCAGGTGTCAAGCAACGAGGATCCAGAAATCAGATAGTGGAATGCAGGTGTCAGCAGATGAGCAGACGTTCGTTTTAAACAAAACTGAATTTCTAAAATTTCGCGTCACACTCTCTGCATGCACTCTTCTTCTCCAAAAATTTGATCTTTTATTTCTCATTCTTCTCTCTAAAAAGCTCTCCCTTCTCTTTACCGAAACTCACCATTTCTCTACTCCGATCTCCATTTAGGCACCGTAAAAGTACTCCCGGCGTCCGGAGCTTCATTTTGAACCGAACAGTTTCGAGTTCTGAACGGGTAAGTTTCTTTGTCTTTAGCCGTTCGTTCTCTGGTACATGCAAACCCAGTACCGGTTGCATGCTGTTATCTTGTCTGAACCATTTTTGGTTTTAGGCTGTTTGGTTAGTTTAAAGAGTTGTGGAACGTAAGGGTAGAAGGAATTTCAGTCAGGCGAAGCGTATTCTGTCTTTAGGATGTTTGTTCGCGCTCAAAGGTAAGGGAAGCTTATTTAATTTAATTGTATGTTCGTTTGCACGTTCGTTGATACCGGATGCATGTTGCTGAGTGATTGAATGTATATAAATTATGAATGCTGATATGCTTGGTTATATGAAATATGATTAATTAGTATGATATGTATTGTACAAAGCATGAAAATTGATTACGATATGAATTTATAAAGTTTACAAAATTTGTATTAAGAAATGAGTTGAAGATAAATGAATCCTGGATATGAAATTCCCCTATGATAATGTACGTTCGTCATTGAACGGTCCTTGACCGTTCGGTGTTTCTAGTAAACTTGTTTGAAATTGAATTCTTTCATTTGGAAAGAATCCTAGTTGAGGACGAGCGTCTTCTTGTGATAATATTGTGCTTGAGTGTTCGACCAAGCGTAGTTGTATCTGAGTATTCTATGATAAACTTAAATTTTGTAAATATATGTATTTGTATATTTTAGTTATTCTTAAACACTATTCTAATATTATATTATTATATTTATTAAGCCTTCTATTATAAGCTTAGTAGTGCTCGGTCTCACACCAAGCGCTCGTAATGAGTAGTGCTCGGTCTTATACCAAGGGCTCGTACTCGTTTATGGTATGATCTATCTTGATAAAGATAGCGTTCGTCCAACTTCAATAGAATTTCCCTCTACCGTGTTCGATCATTGACTGACATTAGGTTTCTTTATGTGAATTCTTCTAAAGTATGGTTATTTAAACATCTTGACGTGTCTACATCCCTTGGTTCCGGCCTAGAGCCTCAGTACTTGATATGTTCTTTGAGTGTTGGTTTGAGCTCACGAGAGTCAGTTCATTTAACTGATTCATGTTGTAAGTAACGTTCGTTCTTGTGTTATATAAGTGTACTCGGTTTCTTTCTTAATCTGCCAGTAACCCTCTCGGTTGTATTTTATTCTGGAACGGGATACTCCTATGTCTCGTTCCAAGTGTTCATCCTCGTTCTGAGTGAGGATCGAACGTTCGGTATTTGATGTCCTTAAAATCGGTGAATAAAGATGAAATTAAAATGATGGATAATGAAAGATGAAGAGAATATGAGATGGATGAAATGTTGTGGATTTTGAACGAGCGTTCTAGGGTGGAACGACTCATGGATGATTACTGGAATTGTAAAGTATGAATGTGGTAATGCTAAGCTGGCGGTTCATCCTGATGTTCCGTGAGTACTCGTCCTCACGTAGAGGAGGGTAGGTCATGTGTGGGAACGGTAGGAGGTCATAGTCCTTATGGTTAATTTGGACAGATAGGACTAACCTCGGGTAACAACTGTTGAGGATATCCCAATTACTACATCACCCGGGTGCACGAACGTCGTAGCTACACAGATTTCATACAGTCCGGACTGTCAGTCTAGTATTAGGCTTTAAATGAAACGTATGACTAAGTTATCTTGTGTGTTGATGGTATGAATTGTATGATTGTAACTGAATTAAATTACATAAGCTTACCCTGTGTTTTTCGTGTTGTCTGGTTTTGTACGTCCGTCTTTGTCATTGCAATGATCATCCGTGTGGATGTGAGCAGGAGGACACGAGCTGCTGGAAGAAGCGCTGAAAGAAGAAAATTTGGTAGAGGTAGAAGTGAAAGCCGCACAATAGGACGTTCGGTCAGTAGTTTAGTATAGTAAGGTGATCGTTCGATCACCTCCCCTTTTGATTTTTAGTTGACCGTTCGGTATAGGTTTTGTAAACCGTTCGGTTAAACTTCCTTAAACTGTTTGGTAAATTTGTAACTCTTTTATGTAAGGCCGTTCGGCCATGAGGGTTCGCTCTACTCTAGTGTAAGACTGATATGAATTATTATGTAATGTGATTATTCTATTATATAGTTTTAGACTGTATTTTTGGGATGTTACATCACTTATATTTATTAAGAAGAAAATTAACGTTAATATGTAATAAAAAAATTTACCCGTAAATTTAAAATCATTAGTAATTTCTTCAAAGTTAATAATGTACTAGGGTACGTTTAACAGTAACAAAATTACTGGAATTAAAGTTGTGGTACTAAAACAGTAATACTTTTCATTGTGTTAAAAAATTAAATTTATCAATACTCGTTATACTTAACCAACTAATTGTTCTTATATTTTTGAGATTTTAGATTTTATGGTGATATTCAAAGTATAAGGAACTTGACATATCTTGTGTTAGATTTCTTCATTGTGATTGTTATTTGGGTGAAAGTTGATGGAGACCAACATGAAAACCTCCTACATCAATTTTTACTCGTCATGTTATTGCCTTTAATTTAGAAATAGAAAAGTGAAAGTATTGGTTGACTTCTTAAAATTCCTTCAGTAGATGAATGTTCTAACATTTGTTACAAATAAATTCGACATTCGATCATTATGATTTGATTTAGATGAATGTCACACTCTAAATTTAAGTGTGATATATTTTAGTTATTAAGAAAATGAAGTATATTAAAATACAGTGACAATTTTTTTTTTTTAAATTTAGAAGTTTCGGTTATATTTAAACTCAATCCATATATTTCTTTAGATTTTAGTTATTACAAAATTAAGGTCAAGCATGAAATTTTTGAAAATTTTCAAATTTTCTATTATTCTTTTAATAATTTTATTTTGAGAAAGATATGACTTTGGTTTTTAAATAATTGAGGTCATGTAGATGTATAGTTTCAATTATTATAAATCAAATATTGAAATGTGTATAACTATTTTTTTTTAAATATTTTAATATACATATCCTAAAATTCATTAATATTTGTCAATTGTATTTTGTATTGATAATTAGATGCATATTTGATTGTGGTTGATAATCACTTTTATTTCTTGAAACCTAAAAATCTTGACAAAATTTTAGTGAATTCTTTTTAGTGACAATATATATATATATATATATATATATATATGATAGATTTTATGCTTGACTACTTTAACCATTGGTATAAAAGTTATTATCACAATTAATCATTAACATGAATCTCATTCAAATTTGTTTATTTAGAAAAACTAAATATATTTGTACGAATATTTTAGTAGGTATTTATTTTTTATCTGAATTTACATTTTCAAAATTTATTTTTAAATAGTTTTATTAAAAGTTAAAAAATATTTACAAATATTTGTGTATATAAAAATTTAAAAATATTTTTCTATAGATACCAAAAAGATAATGGAAACGCAAGTGTAGTATGTAGATACCCATAACATGTCTTACTAATCTACTCACTCTTTTTTTTTTTGTTTTTTGAAGATTAAATATTCACACTAGGTTAAACAATTGAATGGCTAAAGTTCTAGCTAATAGATAAATAATGTAAATGTTGTCTTCGTTCTTGAATTCTTAGGTATATATTTATATATAGGGAAGATGAAAGTGACCTTTGTTAGAGCGGTGTATTCTTCTAGTTAGAGGACATATCAATGTTGGTAAATTAAACTAAACATTAATGTTTTTCACCAATTATTTAATAATGTGAACAAAGTGTTCATTCGAGAAGGAAGATGCCAATTTAACCTATATTATAACTAGTACACCTTTTGATGAAGTAGGTATATTTAATAATGTCTAACTTTGTTAATATACACTTGTAAGCTCATATCAGTCTACTTTTATATGTATATTTGATGTTTATTTCGTGAACTTGAATATTATATAAATATATTTTTAACATCTTATTTTCAATTTTATAACAATAGTAATATAAATTTATTTTTCTATTTGTTCAATTGGTTCATTTTTATTTTTGTTGTTGTTATTGTTTAATTTAGTCTTTTTAATTTTTTAGAACAATTTAATTTGGTCATTTTCGTTAAGTTGACGTGAATGTTATGTTTTTAGATGTTATCTGTGAATTCGTATAATTTTTATTTTTTTTAACTTTTTTTATATATGTATATTGAATATGAGCCATATTTGAAACTAATGAAAAAATTGTGATTTTTGAGTTGAATTGGATTTGTATTAAGTAACACAAGTCGGTAATGTAGAATGATCAATTTAATATTTAGGGTTGCAAGTCAGTTTAGTCTATTGAAATATGGTAAAAAAATGTGGATCTGGTGGTGGTATCGTGAAATCTAAAATGAATTGGTTTGGCTAAAAATTGAGTTTATTTGAGTGTGAACAATTGTAATTAAATTGAATTTGTTCCTTGGCATGCTATACTAAGTGTTGTGTTAGAAACTAAAATATACATTAATAACTTTATGGTTTAACATGTATTGGTATGTGATTAAATATGTAATTCATAACTTGTGCAGTAGGTCTCATTGGTATCAAGTAGAAAATGCTTTGAAAATGGTTTTTGAGTACAAATAAGGGAAGGATACCAAATTGAGCAGTTGAACAAGTTAATATCATATTTTCAATAAATATTTGTTGTGGCGTTGAACACCACATCTTAGAAATCCAAAGTCAATGGTAAATTTCGTGCCAAAGCGTTGAACAATGGTTTCTGCCGTTGAGCGCACTCAAGTCAATGGCCTCCCATATCCTTGGCGATGAGCGCTGGTTTTCATCGCTTAACACTCTCAAGATAGAGAGTTTCAGGGATTGTTAGAGATAACCGCCAAATTGTGTCATTGAGTGCTCCTTTGACAATGGGTCTCTATGCACACTAGTGTTGAGATGACATGGTACTGTGAGTGTCAGCTTGTATTGTGTTATGCTTTCATGTTTTTCATCATCTGTGGTTATGTGATTTTTTGATTTATGTTTTTCATGTGATTCTTAGTGTGATTCAAGGTTGAAATTGTATGATGAAAGGTGATGTAATTAAGTAGTGTGTGCATTAATGTAAGGAGTTAGTATTGGAAGTTTATCACAATTGCAAAAATCACCAAGAATCATACATCAATGCCTATATCCAGATAATAGAGTCTAAAGTTGTCTATGTGTGAATGAGTATACGGTATTTTTTGATGTGGTGAGTTTAAATGGTTGAATTAAAATTTTTATTGATTATATATATATATATATATATATATATATATATATATATATATTAATTGAACATGAGTAAATTAAAAAAAAAATTATAATTGCTTTCACTTTATGAAATGGTACTAACTAAATTTTATAGACTATACTAAATGATCTTCAAGATAGATTCTAGAACATGTGTGTAAAGAACCATTTGTAAATTGCTAAGAAAGGGTGAATTGATGTTTCATAAACATTTTATTAATTAATAAAACCTTATATCACTTTATTCACTAGATAAAAATAAATGGTATCACAATAAAAGTGAGAAAGTATAAAGAATTAAAAGATGAAAAGAGATAAGAAAGAAAGACACCATTTTTATACAAAACTTACTATATCCGAATTATATTAAATTTCAATCACCGCATGTTTGGTGGAATTGTTTTACTATCTTCAAAAAGTTTTATTACAACCACATTTCATAATGCAATCATACAACATATATAAATTTCTTGAAAATATATGAGGAAAATTTTTATATGATATGATGGATATTCTAAAAGATCAAGAGGAGTTAAAACACGAATATCATCTAACGTATTTAAGTATAACTCCCTTTAAAGTTTTATCAAGAAATTAGATTTACATTCCTAAAGAATTCTTGAAAATTAGAAGAATATTTGTAAAATATTTAAAATTGTTAGCTTTAAAATTGTGATTAAAACCATTTATATGAATTAATATCAAACTTATTTATTCAATTATATTTAAGGATAATTGATTATATTGTTTGAGTTTGTAATTGGAAGGTGAAGAAGGACAATCTAATGATTATTTAATAATCAATTATATGGGATGTTTGTATTATTAGACCCGTATCAAGATAATCTAATCTCTATAATTTATTTAGTGACAATATAGTATTTAGTGAACAACACGATCATATCAAGATAATATAATTTCTATAATTTATTCAATGACATTGTAGTATTTATTGAACAAAATAGTTTTAACGCGTTTATGAAATTTGATACAAACAAATAATATAATGTTATAATTATTTAATATTTTTATCTAAGTGTGACAGACAATCAAGAAATTAAGTCTTAGAATGTGTACCTTGATACAACTTCTACATAACACTCATAATAAGTTCATCGCAAGAGAAGACACAAAATTCTAAATGTTTTGAATTTGTTAAATTATATAAGGGATGGTTGACAATTAACTCACAAATCCTTATGTGTTCCTTAAGGTGGGATCTATCAATTTGAAGAGGTGTTGAAGAATAAAATTTCATTGATAGCACTTGGAACCTCACAACCTTTGATCACTAAAGAATAAGAAATGTTGCATAATGTAAAAGTAAAAAGGAATGACCTTTTCAAAAAGAGTTCAAAGGATAAGTGCAAGTAAGATTAGATACTTGTAGATGCTATGCAAAATAAGAATTTATGAAAAAGAGTTTAACATCTCAAGATATTCAATATATTCTCACAAAGCTATTTACATTTAATATTCAAGTGAAAATTGTTCAATGGAAGAACTCATATTCGAAGAATGGAGTTTGAATACCCTTTACAAATGGAAATAAAAGGAAACAACACATCCAAGTTTCTTTTCAAGTGCTTGAAAGCTTGCCTTTGATAAAGACACATAAAGAATTATAAATGTATTTACAACCTTCAAGCCTTCAAATGTGTTTGAAAGTGGCATATAAAGGTAATTAGACATATACATGTGCTTACTTACCTTAATAATATGTTAGTTAATATCATGCATGTGCCTTTTACTTTATTTCAATTTCAAATGTCCACTTTTTAATTTTCTAAAAGTTTCTAGAAAATTTAAGAATATTTTAATAATTTACAAATTTATTTGTTTCTTAATTTCTTCTTTAAGCATTTTTAATGTTTTCCCTTGTATTTTTCTTTACTTTCAAAATTATTTCATGCTCACATCAAATCTTCATGAGGATTTTGACACAATACATTATACTCTTTTGAAATTGAATGATAAATTTGGTGTTGCTAGTACAAGAAAGAAATGTTCATAGTGAAATGTTCTTTAGTCATAGCAAGTTGAGCGCAATATCGAATGATATTACTTAAAATGCTACTAACCTCAAGTACAACTTAGACACGTGGACAAAATATCTACATGTATTCTTCAATGAGTTTATTCAAGATGCTTATAAAAGTCAATCCACACATAATCAACTAATGATTTCATGTGAACTTAATATGTGTTATGCTTATTGAATAAACTTCATTAAGTGAAATTTCTATACATCATCTAATAAATGTAAAATAAAAGTATCTTCTTTGTAAACTTTTAACTTTTGTGAAATTCTCTTAGTAAAAAGTATTTGTTTTTATATTCTCTCTTTGAGAGTTATCACTAGTGCAAAAAGGAACTTTCATGACATAAAATAACAACAACTAAATAAGAAACGTTGCCAAATGAAATGCGATGGCATTTTTGAAATTCTGGCAAAGTGTAATTAATTTGGTTAACAAAATTTTATAAAATTTGTTATGTTATTATTATTTAAAAATAATAATTTGATCTTGAAATAATTTATATATTACATGTCTATGACTTTTTAGAAGCGTGATTTTCACCTTTTCAGTAGGTTTAAAATTGGATTAGTCTCAAGCTTTTACTTATTTTGTTGGTTTATATAATCAATCGATCTATTAATATTAAAAATAAAGTAAGCAATTCCTAAAGTGGGTTGACCGATTATAAATCAAGCTGGATAATTAAGAAAGTGTGTAAAGACTATAAATATTTGTCCCGAGACCATTTTTTTTTCTTTCTACGCACCTTTTTGCTCTTTTGCCGTTATCTTACAAGTTTGTGCTTGGTTTTGGTGCTGTAAGATGGGTAAGCATAAATTTGATAACCCTGAATACATTTATATAGTCAATAAGAGATGAAATGTTTTTTTTTAATTATCAAACTGAAGTAGTAAAAAATATGCTTTGTCGAGTTTTCTTTCTTAAACAGTGATAATTTATTATCATTATTTTTAATCATTTAACAGTATTGATAGTTTTTTTTTTTCCTATCACTTCATGTTAAGTATATCTTTTCCTCTTTAAGTCAAAATTATTATTTTATATATAAATATGTAGTATTTTGAAATTTCGTGATTATATTATGGTAGCTCTCTAAGCATTGAGACATTTCGAATCCCTAAGTAACACTGTATGCAACTTGTGTAGTCCGTGTACGTATTTCCTTTAAGATGTACGTATACGGAACACGTAATAATACACACTAATTTATGTTTATTCATAGTACACATTCATGCACACAAGGAGGTAGCTAGATAGGCATATTATTAGATTAAAAAAAAAGAAAGAAAGGAATTTAAATTTTGAATATTTATAGTTAAATTGAGAAGTGCTTTTTAAAACCCCAGCCGCCCATAACAGCCACCCAAATTGCTCTCTCTCTAAAAGGGAAATATCCATGAAAAATAGAGACACTCAACACAGGAGCAGAGAATCCCATAAAAACAACATCAACAACAACTGCAACAGTAGCATCATCGACCTCAACAAAAACAACACCAACATCAAACAAAACACCCCAACACCCTCACTCTCTTCTCTACTATTTCATCTCAATCACTCCTTCCCCTAACCCCTTTTCTCTCAGAAGTTCTTTTCATAGCCATAGATCATAGATAGGGACCAACCCTAAACTGTTGAAACACTACTCACTCACGCTGCTTACTGATAACACACTTACACGCGCACAGTACCATCAACACCATCATCATCATCATCGTCATCACCATCGCCATGTCCCTCGAAGACTCCCTAAGATCTCTCTCTCTCGACTACCTCAATCTTCTCATCAATGGCCAAGCCTTCAGCGACGTCACTTTCCAAGTCGAGGGTCGTCTCGTCCACGCCCACCGCTGCATCTTGGCCGCGCGCAGCCTCTTCTTCCGCAAATTCTTCTGCGGCCCCGACCCTCCACCCGGCCTCGACCCCGCCGCCGCTTCTCGAGCCGGCGCCGCCTCCGCTGCGCGTCCCCCCGGCGTGATCCCGGTGAACTCGGTTGGGTACGAGGTTTTCCTGCTGCTGCTGCAGTTCCTGTACAGTGGACAAGTCTCCATCGTGCCGCAGAAGCACGAGGCCAGACCCAATTGCGGCGAGCGAGGGTGCTGGCACACGCATTGCACCTCCGCCGTTGATCTCGCCCTCGACACCCTCGCCGCCGCCAGATACTTCGGCGTTGAACAACTTGCATTGCTCACTCAGGTTTATTCATTTCTCTCACTCTCTCCCTCTCTCTGCTCCTGCGATTTAGGACATGTTTCACCCTAAACACTTCTATAGAGATAAAATAAAGCTTGTTTACCTCAGAAAAAATTTCTGTATAACATTTTAGAAAAAAAAAATTATCTATAAATTAAAGTTTTTTCTTTCTTATTATTGCTTCTTTCCATAAACATGCTCATGTTTCCTTCCTTCTTTGATACCAGTCTTATGTTTTTCTCTTTCTGGGTTTTGGGAATTCGGACACTTACTGCGTCTGCTCTTTGGAAACTGGGAAGGGGTGTTTCGTTATATTTTATTCGATTATTTGATTTTTCTGCTTTATTTTATTTTATTCACACTAATTTTTAACATTCCCTTTCGATGATTCTACAAGACTGTTACCTTATGATGAATGATTGATGGAGAGAGTGAAATTTTTTGAGTCAGATTTGTGCTTTTTATTTTTATATGATCTCATGATAGCATCCCTCTCTGAAATGTGACGACTTCAGCTTTCAGTTCCACTGCATAGCTATCGATTATTCTCGTGCTTGCTTATTCCTGTGACTGTGTTTCTTCGAAGGTTAATTCATTGCATGGTGTTTTTTGTTTGGGTTTTGTTTGAGGATGCGAAAATATTTTGGGAAAACTAAGGTAAAAACATGGGTTTATGTATGGTTATATTTACGAGTTGATGTCTTGACACTCTTGATTTCATGTAGTATATTTGAGAAACATTCTTGACCCTTTATGATGCATTTCCCAAATCAAGATAATAAATAAATACACATCAATCTTGTCTTCCCCATAGCGAGCACTCCAAATCATTTCCTTTCCTCATTTGGGTGAAAAGAGAACAAGCTAATTAAAACAGAAAAGAATTTGCTGCTCCTACATTACTTTAGCAAAATATCTATTATTAGATTTTCTCTTCCCTCTATTTTTTCATTTTGCAGCAAAAACAGTCTTAAAATTTCCAAAACTCTTCATAGAAAACTCACTAACCCGCTGTTTTCTCTGATAAACTGGCAGTTTGCATGGCATTATAAATAGATTGAGTTTCCTGATCCTTTTCTGCCTGAAACATTACTTGTTCGAATGCATATTTTCTTACTTTAAGAACCAACTTACATAATGTTTCAACAAGTTAAACCTCTTTCTAAACCAAAAATATATTATATGATTTCCTCATTTTCTTTGACACTCGTTTCTTCAGTTTTTCACTGCCAACCATTTTAAGGGAAAATTTAATAATCAGATAAAGTTTACATATAATTTAATAAATATTTTTCATATTGTTATGAAATTAAAGCTATAACTTCAAGGATAATTTGTATGATAAAACTTAACATTAATTGTATGTTTGATTTAGAGGAAAGATAAAGGACGAAATAAGTTGAGAAAACAAAAAATAGATAGAAAAAATAAAGATTAAATTAAATAAGAGAAGGCATCCAGCCATTTTTCTCCTCCTCTTCTTCCTGAGAGACAAACAACAAAAAGTAATTATTTCTCATCCTCTCCACTCTACCAAACATTGGTTAATGTTAGCATAATATATTCTCTGAAATTCTAAATAAACACTTTTAGATTAAAAGATAGCAAGAAAATTTTAAATTGATCTATTCAGAAGTAGGAGTTAACTTATTCACAAAGTTAATGTGTTGAAATGAAAATCATCATACAATTTCTCTATTATTTCTTTTAAACTTAAATAGGCTAATTTCAACGGGTAGGGTAGTTCATTTTATTTAATTTTTCTTGTTTCTCTCCTCTAAAAATGGTTAAGGAAATAAACTTTTGCATTACCATAATAATAGGAGAGTTTGTTAAAAAACTTTTGAAAAATAAAGAGTTAAATTTTGCATTTGAACTATGGTATAAAAACTCTTACTTTGAACTCGTTGATGGACAGAAACAACTTGCGAGCATGGTGGAGAAAGCTTCAATCGACGATGTGATGAAAGTGTTGATAGCATCTCGAAAGCAGGAAATGCAGCAGCTGTGGAGCACGTGCTCCCACCTGGTGGCAAAGTCAGGACTTCCGCCGGAGGTGCTAGCCAAGCACCTCCCCATCGACGTGGTGGCCAAGATCGAGGAGCTCCGCCTCAAATCCTCCCTAGCGCGCCGCTCCATGCTGCCGCTCCGCCACCCGCACCCCGACCTCGGGGCCGCCGACATGGAGGATCAGAAAATCCGGCGGATGCGGCGCGCACTCGACTCCTCCGACGTGGAACTAGTTAAACTCATGGTGATGGGGGAGGGCCTGAACCTGGACGAGGCGCTGGCGTTGCACTACGCCGTGGAGAGTTGCAGCAGGGAGGTGGTGAAGGCGCTGCTGGAGCTGGGCGCGGCGGACGTGAATTTCCCGGCCGGGCCGGCCGGGAAGACTCCTCTTCACGTGGCGGCGGAGATGGTATCCCCAGAGATGGTGGCGGTGTTGCTGGATCACCACGCTGACCCGAACGTGCGAACCGTGGATGGCGTGACCCCGTTGGACATCCTGAGAACCCTAACATCGGACTTCCTCTTCAAAGGGGCGGTCCCCGGACTGACCCACATTGAACCCAACAAGCTGAGGCTCTGCTTGGAGCTGGTGCAATCTGCAGCTCTCGTTTTGTCTCGTGAAGAAGGGAACAACCACAACAACAACGCTAACAACAGCAGCAACGACAACACTAACAACCCCAACACTTCTGCTTCTGCAACTGCAATCTATCCACCAATGAGTGAAGCGCACACCAGCAGCAATTTGGACTCGAGACTGGTGTATCTCAACCTCGGCGCCACGCCACAAATAGGTGACGATGATAGCAGCAGCCAGAGGGAAGCCATGAACCGTCATGGCTCGCAAGGTGGTGGATGTGACCCATCAATGTACCATCACTCTCATGACTTCTAGTTCTAGCTCTAGACCACTATTACTGTTATTATATATAGATATAATATGTTTGAGCTAGAGTAGCTGGTTATATAGCTGTCTGGCTAGTGGCTACCTTGAATTTTCAATTTAAAATGGAAATATAATTGAAGTTAATTTCAACTGCAACGAAGAAGAGACTGTGGACACTGTAGATTGGGTTTTTGTTTTCTGATAAACACGATCCACACTCTAAAAACTAATCTGAGAGATATGACTTTGTTTCTGGGGTTGTCAGTTGAAATAGTCATAGTGTTGATTACTCATATCACTATATGGTTGTTTAATTCTGTTTTTGGGTCTCTGGCCTACGTTGGGTGTTTGTCTGTGTTTCTTTTTGTAGGCTTTTCAAATGGTAGCAATGTGAAGTGCGGTTTCATGGGAGATGAGGATAAGCGACAAGGAGAATCTAATCACTGTAATTTTATTTTATTTTGCTGTAAAACCAAAGGGTGCATGGAGGAGACGCAGGTCAATCTTTTCAATCCCACTTCACCTGTCAACTCTTTGTTTTTTTTTATATACACTCACTGATGATGATGATGATGATGAACATGCTTAGCTAATATCACGGCCAATGCTTGTGTTCTTTTAATTTGGCTTTTCTTATTCCAATTCTTGTCCCACCTCACCCCACTTTCTCCTAACCCAAATTATTTATTTCTTTACCTTCCTTTATTTTCTGCTTCAACCTCTCATCATAGCAACTAGGATTATTTTTCCTTTTTCTTTATTTTCCAATTTAAGGTTTATATGCTTATGGTATAGGTCAGCTTTATATCAGAGTTAAGAGATTAATCATATGAGCAGTGGCATATTTTCTTCTGATATTAATTAGTATTGGGATTTATTGTTTTACTTTTGAGAAAAAGGTGTGGCTGTGGACAAATGGATTGGTTGTCTTGCATGAATGCTACAATGAGTGTGACCACACATGTCAAGTTAAAATATTGGCACTATCTCCTTCCATGTAATCCTCTTTTTGTCCCCTTGCCTTTTGTAGGCTCTTGGAGATAAAATAAATACTTTACAGCTAAAAGCAATTACATTAATAGTAATATCTTTTATCTTGCTAATTTTTGTCTAAGTTCATAATTAGTAGTGGGTCAGGGAACATTCTTGAACTTTACTCCATAATTAATTTTCTGCATGTAAATAGATAAGCTATACGCATCCCGAGTTGAGTACGTGTTCTTCTGAAAACATTTACAAACCCAAATTATCAGGTAATTAATACATGAAAAATTGTGCAGCAGATGCATATCTAAAACTAAAGTTACTTTTCTTTTTGGGTCATCTATGAACTCAAATAATATACTTTTTGTATTTGTATACATATACTTATAATTATACCCTATCTGCCATAAATATGCAACTGTCCAGTGATTCTATTTATTAGAAAAAAGATTTGATACACTTGAACAGTTCAACCATCACTTCTATTACTGTTCCAATATAAACAAGTATGCATCTATTCGTGATAAATGCTTAGACCAAATTACTTTGGTAAGGTCATAGAATAATTTATTTATCAAACATATACTAGTCTTGACTATGCATAAACTGTGTCAGTATTTATATTTTGCATTTATCAGTTTGTGTATTTTCTCCAACTATCTAATGCAGTGACATTTTTCTCTATGGTAGCTCTAGTTACATTCAGCCAATAAATTTTTACTGATGAGTGGGGGAACTTTGATGATAATCAGTGTTTATAGATGTTTTTTTGAATTGGATAAAGCTATTAGTTTAAAGAGTTGGGAGCAAACAGTATAAACTGTACTTGTACAGAGTTTGGCAGAGATCTAGGACAGAAAAGTACATGACTTTAACTAAAACTAGGGCATTAATGGATCACTGATATTAGCAGTTTGGACTGTATAGAAAAAGCAGAGAAGTGACTACTCATAAGTATGCCTGAGATTTTGGTAATCATGATTCACCTGCTAGTTTGCTTGTGTTTTTTAATGTCAAAAGGTGAATAAATTAACCCTTTTGCATCTTCTCAGCAGCAGAAGAAAAGAGATTCTGGGATGGAAAACCTTGACATGTATAAACTGAACAAGAAAACATAAGGCTAATACGATAACATTTGAATTAAACAATAATAAGGTTTTCTTTCTGTTCATCTTCCCGTACAATCTTTTCCCTGTCTGAAATCTCAGTCTTCACTTTATTGTGATGGTCAAAACCACACCGTGCAGCAGTTCCACACCTATCAGAACTGTTGTCACATGCTTTTCTTTTATCTGTTAGGACCTTTGAACCCAACTCCAATACCAAGTTCATGTCCTGCAAAGTCAAGTTTGAGATTGGAATAAGAGTTTCCAGAACAACAGTGACAGCGAAATCTACAGTGAGATTCAGACCATGAAGCCATGAAGAGATGCTTACTATTAATAGGTGGCAGGGTGGGGTGGTTGGTAATGGAAGGTTTCGAAGAAAGGAAAGGTAAGGAGGTTGTGATCAGGGTGGGAATGGGTGCTTTTTATCATGGTAGGGTTATAAGGTATAAGATGATAAATCAAATTAAACTAAATTATTTTTTAAAAACTAAATCAAAATCTATTACAATTTATTGGGTTGAATAATAGTCTTTTTTAAACTAAAATATTTCTTAATAATAATTTAAGTAATTTAATTTAATTTAGTTAATTTGTTATGATAAAACTCAGTTTAATTCTTTTAAGTTGTTATTATTATATGATTTAGTGCAATTTTGCCGAATTGTTTTCTAGTTAGATTTAATTTTAAATAATTCAAATTCATGATTTTTTTTTTCATTTTTATTTATTGAGATTATTGTGACAAGGTGGTTCATACATAGGTAGGTAAGTGAGAGAATGTTTATTGAAACGTGAGGTAACTTATTAAATGTTTTAAGTATATATTTAACTGATTTATAAACTGATAAAANGAAAAATAAAGAGTTAAATTTTGCATTTGAACTATGGTATAAAAACTCTTACTTTGAACTCGTTGATGGACAGAAACAACTTGCGAGCATGGTGGAGAAAGCTTCAATCGACGATGTGATGAAAGTGTTGATAGCATCTCGAAAGCAGGAAATGCAGCAGCTGTGGAGCACGTGCTCCCACCTGGTGGCAAAGTCAGGACTTCCGCCGGAGGTGCTGGCCAAGCACCTCCCCATCGACGTGGTGGCCAAGATCGAGGAGCTCCGCCTCAAATCCTCCCTTGCGCGCCGCTCCATGCTGCCGCTCCGCCACCCGCACCCCGACCTCGGGGCCGCCGACATGGAGGATCAGAAAATCCGGCGGATGCGGCGCGCTCTCGACTCCTCCGACGTGGAACTTGTTAAACTCATGGTGATGGGGGAGGGCCTGAACCTGGACGAGGCGCTGGCGTTGCACTACGCCGTGGAGAGTTGCAGCAGGGAGGTGGTGAAGGCGCTGCTGGAGCTGGGCGCGGCGGACGTGAATTTCCCGGCCGGGCCGGCCGGGAAGACTCCTCTTCACGTGGCGGCGGAGATGGTATCCCCAGAGATGGTGGCGGTGTTGCTGGATCACCACGCTGACCCGAACGTGCGAACCGTGGATGGCGTGACCCCGTTGGACATCCTGAGAACCCTAACCTCGGACTTCCTCTTCAAAGGGGCGGTCCCCGGACTGACCCACATTGAACCCAACAAGCTGAGGCTCTGCTTGGAGCTGGTGCAATCTGCAGCTCTCGTTTTGTCTCGTGAAGAAGGGAACAACCACAACAACAACGCTAACAACAGCAGCAACGACAACACTAACAACCCCAACACTTCTGCTTCTGCAACTGCAATCTATCCACCAATGAGTGAAGCGCACACCAGCAGCAATTTGGACTCGAGACTGGTGTATCTCAACCTCGGCGCCACGCCACAAATAGGTGACGATGATAGCAGCAGCCAGAGGGAAGCCATGAACCGTCATGGCTCGCAAGGTGGTGGATGTGACCCATCAATGTACCATCACTCTCATGACTTCTAGTTCTAGCTCTAGACCACTATTACTGTTATTATATATAGATATAATATGTTTGAGCTAGAGTAGCTGGTTATATAGCTGTCTGGCTAGTGGCTACCTTGAATTTTCAATTTAAAATGGAAATATAATTGAAGTTAATTTCAACTGCAACGAAGAAGAGACTGTGGACACTGTAGATTGGGTTTTTGTTTTCTGATAAACACGATCCACACTCTAAAAACTAATCTGAGAGATATGACTTTGTTTCTGGGGTTGTCAGTTGAAATAGTCATAGTGTTGATTACTCATATCACTATATGGTTGTTTAATTCTGTTTTTGGGTCTCTGGCCTACGTTGGGTGTTTGTCTGTGTTTCTTTTTGTAGGCTTTTCAAATGGTAGCAATGTGAAGTGCGGTTTCATGGGAGATGAGGATAAGCGACAAGGAGAATCTAATCACTGTAATTTTATTTTATTTTGCTGTAAAACCAAAGGGTGCATGGAGGAGACGCAGGTCAATCTTTTCAATCCCACTTCACCTGTCAACTCTTTGTTTTTTTTTATATACACTCACTGATGATGATGATGATGATGAACATGCTTAGCTAATATCACGGCCAATGCTTGTGTTCTTTTAATTTGGCTTTTCTTATTCCAATTCTTGTCCCACCTCACCCCACTTTCTCCTAACCCAAATTATTTATTTCTTTACCTTCCTTTATTTTCTGCTTCAACCTCTCATCATAGCAACTAGGATTATTTTTCCTTTTTCTTTATTTTCCAATTTAAGGTTTATATGCTTGTGGTATAGGTCAGCTTTATATCAGAGTTAAGAGATTAATCATATGAGCAGTGGCATATTTTCTTCTGATATTAATTAGTATTGGGATTTATTGTTTTCCTTTTGAGAAAAAGGTGTGGCTGTGGACAAATGGATTGGTTGTCTTGCATGAATGCTACAATGAGTGTGACCACACATGTCAAGTTAAAATATTGGCACTATCTCCTTCCATGTAATCCTCTTTTTGTCCCCTTGCCTTTTGTAGGCTCTTGGAGATAAAATAAATACTTTACAGCTAAAAGCAATTACATTAATAGTAATATCTTTTATCATTGCTAATTTTTGTCTAAGTTCATAATTAGTAGTGGGTCAGGGAACATTCTTGAATTTTACTCCATAATTAATTTTCTGCATGTAAATAGATAAGCTATACGCATCCCGAGTTGAGTACGTGTTCTTCTGAAAACATTTACAAACCCAAATTATCAGGTAATTAATACATGAAAAATTGTGCAGCAGATGCATATCTAAAACTAAAGTTACTTTTCTTTTTGGGTCATCTATGAACTCAAATAATATACTTTTTGTATTTGTATACATATACTTATAATTATACCCTATCTGCCATAAATATGCAACTGTCCAGTGATTCTATTTATTAGAAAAAAGATTTGATACACTTGAACAGTTCAACCATCACTTCTATTACTGTTCCAATATAAACATGTATGCATCTATTCGTGATAAATGCTTAGACCAAATTACTTTGGTAAGGTCATAGAATAATTTATTTATCAAACATATACTGGTCTTGACTATGCATAAACTGTGTCAGTATTTATATTTTGCATTTATCAGTTTGTGTATTTTCTCCAACTTTCTAATGCAGTGACATTTTTCTCTATGGTAGCTCTAGTTGCATTCAGCCAATAAATTTTTACTGATGAGTGGGGGAACTTTGATGATAATCAGTGTTTATAGATGTTTTTTTGAATTGGATAAAGCTATTAGTTTAAAGAGTTGGGAGCAAACAGTATAAACTGTACTTGTACAGAGTTTGGCAGAGATCTAGGACAGAAAAGTACATGACTTTAACTAAAACTAGGGCATTAATGGATCACTGATATTAGCAGTTTGGACTGTATAGAAAAAGCAGAGAAGTGACTACTCATTAGTATGCCTGAGATTTTGGTAATCATGATTCACCTGCTAGTTTGCTTGTGTTTTTTAATGTCAAAAGGTGAATAAATTAACCCTTTTGCATCTTCTCAGCAGCAGAAGAAAAGAGATTCTGGGATGGAAAACCTTGACATGTATACACTGAACAAGAAAACATAAGGCTAATACGATAACATTTGAATTAAACAATAATAAGGTTTTCTTTCTGTTCATCTTCCCGTACAATCTTTTCCCTGTCTGAAATCTCAGTCTTCTCTTTATTGTGATGGTCAAAACCACACCGTGCAGCAGTTCCACACCTATCAGAACTGTTGTCACATGCTTTTCTTTTATCTGTTAGGACCTTTGAACCCAACTCCAATACCAAGTTCATGTCCTGCAAAGTCAAGTTTGAGATTGGAATAAGAGTTTCCAGAACAACAGTGACAGCGAAATCTACAGTGAGATTCAGACCATGAAGCCATGAAGAGATGCTTACTATTAATAGGTGGCAGGGTGGGGTGGTTGGTAATGGAAGGTTTCGAAGAAAGGAAAGGTAAGGAGGTTGTGATCAGGGTGGGAATGGGTGCTTTTTATCATGGTAGGGTTATAAGGTATAAGATGATAAATCAAATTAAACTAAATTATTTTTTAAAAACTAAATCAAAATCTATTACAATTTATTGGGTTGAATAATAGTCTTTTTTAAACTAAAATATTTCTTAATAATAATTTAAGTAATTTAATTTAATTTAGTTAATTTGTTATGATAAAACTCAGTTTAATTCTTTTAAGTTGTTATTATTATATGATTTAGTGCAATTTTGCCGAATTGTTTTCTAGTTAGATTTAATTTTAAATAATTCAAATTCATGATTTTTTTTTTCATTTTTATTTATTGAGATTATTGTGACAAGGTGGTTCATACATAGGTAGGTAAGTGAGAGAATGTTTATTGAAACGTGAGGTAACTTATTAAATGTTTTAAGTATATATTTAACTGATTTATAAACTGATAAAAATTGAACTTTTTAATTGAAATAAAGTTTTATTTGATTAAAACAACAAATGAATATTTATTCAAGTCAACATCTATTACACTAACATCAATGAGAGGTCATGAATTTTCTCTTTTACTTTTTTATATAAATGTTTTAACTTTTCTCTTCATATCCTTTTTTATTTATACAAGAATAAAAGTTCTTACTTTACTTTTAGAGGAAGTCATTCTCCCATTAAGAGTTATTCTGATCTTCAATGTAACTTTCTTATCTAGGAACCTTTTTCTCTAATAAGAAAATCACATGTTATAACATGCTTTGACGAGACATCTTATTATTTTTTATCATAATTATATTAATCTTAATTTAGTTTTTTTAACGTTATTTAAATAGTTAACAATATAGTAAATAACATGACACAATTTATCTGATGTGGAGGGGAACTTCCTTTTCTTTAACATGTATATCTTCACGGAAATTTTCATTATTTTTCTTTCTCAAACCAACCCTCCATCTTTCATCATTTCACTCATACTACCCTTTTATTGTCAAATAGAAAAATCAAAGAACCCACTGAAATTGATCTCTATGTTTCCTTATCACCACATATTCAAGATTTCATATGAAAACAAAGAGGGAGCAGGAGATGTGCATAGGATAGGATGGCAAAAAAGTCTCGTACGCATATAAAATTCGCGATGAATAATATAAACAGGTTGGGCTTAAGTATTAATACTATCAAACACACGGATATGTAAAAAATAAAAATAATATTTTAATTTATATTTTATTTAATTAAATTAAATTTAAAATAAAATTAATTTATATTTTATTAGATTAAATTTAATTAAAATTAAGTTTTAACTTATATTTTATTTTATTTATATTAAATTTTACATATTTTTTTGTAATTTTGTTTAAATTTTATTTGAAAATGTATAAAATATATATTTTTTAATATTTGCAGGTACCCGTGGGTTTTAAAATATTCGTAAATTTTTTAAAACGGGTACTTGCATTGCTAGTGAGTGGATTGCAGATGGATTTTTTATTTTGTGGGTTGAATTGCGAGTAGACATTATCCGTAATCAACCCGACTCGTCATCCCAATATGTGTGTGGGCAGCAAAACCGGTGGTTCGTTTGCAAAAATTTCAATGATGCCGACAATATTTCCAGTCAAAGGTGTCCTTGGTCGCAAGCATAGAAGAGATTCAGAGTGCTTCTCCTTGCACCTCACCCATCTCACCCTACACCTCACCCATCTTACCCTACACCTCCTTATTCTTTCATATTTCCAACTGTGCCCCTATAATCTTTTGACTGCTTTTTTTATTTTACCCATTCAACAATTAAAAAAAGGCACTAACCCCTTCCTCCTCTGCCTCTCTTTCCCAAACCCTACACCCCCTTTCTCCTTCCTTCCTCCTCTATCACTCTTTGCTGCATTTCATATTCCCAAACCCTACACCCCCTTTCTTTCTCCTCTCTTCTCGCAAAGTACTCCTCCCCTCCTCCCTCATTTTACTTGTTGCAGTCTCGCACTTAATTCTTACAAACATGTTCTCGTTTGGTGGTTGTGTCATGGGAGCTCTTGCAATGGTGGTTGTGCGGTTGAAGACCTTGTCATACTTGGAAATGCGGTTGAGAGGCTGCCGGAGTTAGAGATGTTGTTCATGGTAGTCACACTTGGGAGTGCGGTTGACGCTCGCTACACTTGGAACTGCGGTTGATGTTCACCGTAGTTGGAATTGCGGTTTAGAGTTTTTTTTTCTTGCTACTAGGCGTGGCTCCGTGGCCTCCTCCGCTTACATCCACATCCGTCGCGGCTTCGACTACCAGAAGGTCCTGCAGGTGTCGCTTCTAGTCGACAACATCTTCGTGGTGCTGGTCTACGCCTTGGGAATCATGGGGTCGTTGTACCGTGTCAACATGACGCTCTATGCCTACCTCTTCATCACGTTCACGCTCATCGTGGGCCTTGCCATCAACGGTGGCCACAACAACGACTTCCTCATTTTGTTTTTTCAGTCTGGTTGTTGTAA
Organism: Vigna umbellata; assembly: GCF_018835915.1. Next base: position 56,258 of record NW_025906740.1, read on the forward strand.
GCCACTAACGTATTGTGGGTTCATAATGAAGAATGGTACGTTTTGGGAAGTGCCAAAAAAGGGTCCAGCAGTGAATAATTTTGTGTGCACCACTTGGAACAACAGAGAAGATTGGTTAGAACATCATTAAAATTTTTCATAATCTAATAAATGAAAGGCAAAAATGTCTATTGGGAGGTGCAGGTTGAGATGGGTGAGGTGCAGGGAGGAACAATCAGAGATTCAAGCCTCGTGGAGGAAAAAGAAGAAAGCATTGGGAGAAGCAAAAGTCATTGGTGGCAACGTTAGTCAAAGCTGCAAAGGTGAGAAGAAGAAAATGAAGTAACAATGCTGGTGGGACCTCTAGTGGTGGTCAGTGTCACCGTCGGTGACCTTAGCTAGGTGAAGTAGACGTGAATGAGGGAAGTTCTTATATAGCCTCATGGAACACTATTTTCCTCTATTTTGATTTAAAACTAAAAATTCATATCACATAATAAATAAACGATACATGTAAGATAAAACAGACTACGTGAGACAAATTAGGTCATTCTTTTCACTATGTTGTTAACTATTTAAATAGTGTTACCAAAAAAAATTAAATTAATTAAAATTGATAAAAAAATTGACGAAAATTGGACTTAATTGAATAAGAAAAGAATATAACGAAATTGAAGAACTAATAGATAAATTAGATCACCTTGTTCACTATATTGTTAACAAACATTGTTAATATTTAAGTTATCATGAAGCATAAAATCATTGAAAGTATATTTGAAACACTTAACACATCTTGTAAATTAAGTAATTATAATTTATATAAAATTAACAAACAACTTAAAACCTAGTGATGGAATAACATTATTTAGTCGAATGTCTTTAAAAGTCGATGCTAGTGAATTAATGTCTATAATTTTAGAGTTTGATTCATTTGCATAACAAATTTGACACTATTAATTAATTAAGGTCAGATTTTACAAGTTCGTGTCAACCAAAAATTGACACTAAATGTTTATTTTCTTGTAGATTTTAATAAGGCTAAATTGAATTTATATCACAATTACATCAAAAGTAAGAAGGTGAATAATGAGTATACTTATTTCAAGTGTTACGCATCGTAAAAAAACAAAGACAAATTTTACCAAGATCTAAGAAATATTATAGTACAACACGAATACTTTTGAAATGTAAAAAAATTTCATTATAAGAAAAAGTAAAATTAGCTTCCTAGTATTAGTATCAACCAAGTTTTTTTAATATTATACTTAATTTAGTTGACTCTAACACAACACAAAAGGTTAATTTAAAAAAAAATAGTTAAAAATAGTAAAATTATTTTTAATTCTTTTAATAAATAAATATTTTTGTTAGTGTGAATTTATCTTACATTAATAAAGTTCGTTGAATGTTAGACTCTGACCGACTTTGTAGTCGACCTTAATCCGATGAAAAATATTAATTTTTTTTAAGAAAAAGTTTAAAAAATAAAATTATTTTTAATCACTTTAATAAGTATTTATTTAGTGTAGAATAAGAGTTTACTTAGTTTATGGTAATATAGTTCGCTTAATGACACTAATTTATATGTTGTGAATCTATGAGATTTCATGAGAAAGAATAGGAAACGTAGATTATTTTTAATCTAATGATCTAAATTTCAAAATGATAAATTTCTTTACTCCCAATTATTCTCTCTTACTTTTTATGTAAAATCTTCTCATACCTATATATGCTTCATTCATATTCATAAATCTCCACACATCAACATTCATTTTTTCATCGACACTCGTATCTTTCATTCACACACATATTCTTTGTCCACACTAATATGTTTCGTCCACATACATTTTATCTCCTCTTTTTTTCATAGCATTGGTCATACCAATGCAAATTAAAATAATATTAAAAATAGATTTTATTTACCATAATGAAAATCATGGTAAGTGATATGTGAATATAAAGTTTATTTATACGTTATATATACAAAAGTTTTCAACCTCTGCCAATGCGTAAAAAGAGCTAAAGAGACGAGTTATCAATAAAGCATTTACAATAATGCTTGCTATAGTAGTCAATTCCCATTACGATGCATGAACTGCTAGGTTTTATGATATATATGTATCTACACTAGCCCTTAGAATTAATGCATGCAATTGTACTGGATATGTTCTGTGTCTTGTCTATTCAGTAAAAAGAAAAAGGAAAAAAGCATTTAATAATTTGTTAAAACTATATAATTATTTAAGTAGCTTTTCAGTACAGAAAAATGATTGTGGTTTCGATTTATTACTATAGGTAGAGATAATACAGAAGTGGACATGGTACGAAACGACCTAATTACATAGGCATTTTCCACATCTTTGGTCTGTTATTTACAACTTGTCTTTGGTTGGTCACCCAAAGTAGTAACACTAGTTGAAGCCATTTAATAAAAATATCTTACTTTTTTTCTTCTCTCCAAAGCAAAATATGTGGTTTTCCACTCTCAATTATTCTCCTTAAAAAATGTTTTGTAATTTGAATAGGGCATGATCTATGTAAGTGCAAGTATGGCATGGTCCATTCCATGTTATGGTATTAGCTTCCACAACGTTAGTGGTGTCCATTACTTCTTTTACTTTTCCTTCACAAAGATATGCATGCAAACAATTGTACATACATATATAATCGGATTCTCGACAACATACTATTAAACAAATTGTCTGTTGGTAAATGAAATACCATGTTTAGATATATAAAACATCTAAACATTTAATTGTTAATTGTTAAACTTTAATTTAAAATTGAAATTAGTCTATATCTCAAATTTTTATATAATTTCATTATTGAATTTTAAAAATGAATAGTTTTTTTAATTTAACTGCCTTCAAAATTTTGTTGACATACACACTATTTGATATATTCCATTATAAAACTTAATCTAAAATATTATTTAACACTAAAAATAATTAAAATTATTGAATTAAAAAAATTATATTTATTTATTTTTAAGTTTAGAGATCAAAATACATTAAAATTTAAAATATAAAAAAATTTTAATTTTATATATCTAAATTTAGAGATTAAAAAAATATTTAATCTAATTTTTTTCATACACGTTGGCAAACTACTGCCATCTACATTTTTTTCATTAAATTTAGAATTAATTAAAATAATAATATTTACGTCAATTGAAATTATAGCTGTAAAAAATGACATTTATAAATCAAATTGTATGTAGTTTCATACACATTAAAATAAAAATATGTATGAAAATAATTAAAAGTATACATAATAAAAAATTGTTATATTATTGACAAAATTTTATCAAAGAAGATTAATTATTAATAAAATATAATTTATTGATAAATTTTATTTATATATTTTAAAATTTTAATTACCAATAAATATATATGTCAGTAAAAATAGCTAAACCTACAAAAATATTTATCAATAAATTTTATTGATAAAATAGGTGTTAAAAGTTTTTGCTTTAAATTTTAATTAAGTTATGATAAAATTCATTATTAAGTCATCAATAATTTTAATTTATCATCAAACTTTTGTAAATCAATAAATCTATTCTTTTGTTATAACAATATGAAATATAATAATACTCATTATTAGGAAGAAATAGTTAAAATATATAAATTCTTATCAAGCGCGACCATTGTGAGGTAAAAGTGTAATATTTTTAAGAAACCGAATTTCTACATATGAAGATTGATCACCAAATTTTTAAAGGAGATGAGTCCAATGGTATGCTTGGACTTTTTCTAAATTCTCTTATTCATATTTGTACTCGAGTATAAGGTTTGGGGACGTTCTACGCTCAAAACACTCCCTGTTGTGCCGAAAACAGGGCAAACCTTGATGACTGAACGGACGTTGAAGATTGGACGGGCCACGTAAATACTTCAAGCGCTCCAAGTTGTAGAAGACCGAACAGTTACCTGTTTGTTGAGGACTAGACGTGCTGGCGAAGACTGAATGGGCTCTCTCCTCTTCTTCGTATCCCAGTTGTAGTATTTGTTCTCCCTCCTCGTTCTCCAAGTCGGGCGGACACCTGTCAAAGGCACTCCGACACTCAAGTCAGTAAAGTGACCGAACGGTTATTATAGCAAGTAGAGCATGTATTATGCAACCTGGTGGAAAGTCATACCTGAGACCTTTATTTATATTGGTTAATGGGCTTTTACCTTTCGTGGGCCTGATAACGGCCCAATCATACCTTAATCTCCATTAGGGGCTTTAATGAGCTATTATCGTTTGTAATCTAATCATGCGGTCTGTTTGGCCGGGATGATCGGTTAGTATGGGTGGTCGGCCGAGGTAACTGGCCTGGTGTTGGCCTAAGAAGAACCGTTCGGTCTTAGGAATAGCCGTTCGGTTTGGACCATATGGTCGGCCAGAATGATTGGCCTGGTGTTGGCCTAAGAAGAACCTTTCGGTCTTAGGAATAGTCGTTCGGTCTGGACCATGTGGTCGGCCATAATGATTGGCCTGATGGTCGGCCTAAGGACCGTTCGACCTATGGGGTAGGGAGGACCGTACGTCCTAAGGACCGTTCGACATGTAGGGTAGGGAGGACCGTACAGTACACAAGGGAAATGACACCAGTTATTTTTGCTTATAGGCACCGGTTCTGCAACCGAGGCATATACATGCGAGGTAAAAAGGATAAGCTTAATGCCTCGGTTCTGCAAACAAGCGAGATCGTTCATTCTGTACAGGACTAAATGCTTCGGTTAGGCACTCAACCGAAGTCGTTCGGTCAACTATTGCTTCGGTTCTTCAAAAAGCTGAGGTCGTTCGGTCTCTTAGACAGGACTAAATGCCTCGGTTAGGCGTTCATCGAGATCGTTCGGTAAACTACTACTTCGGTCACTCAAAAAACCGAGGCCGTTCTGACTTTAGGTATCGGTTCGTTAATAACCGAGGTCGTTCGGTCTATAGACTTCGATTTTTCTGAAACCGAAGCGTGATGTACGAGTTAAAATACGTTTTTTTACTAGTATATATATATATATATATATATNTTTATCAAAGAAGATTAATTATTAATAAAATATAATTTATTGATAAATTTTATTTATATATTTTAAAATTTTAATTACCAATAAATATATATGTCAGTAAAAATAGCTAAACCTACAAAAATATTTATCAATAAATTTTATTGATAAAATAGGTGTTAAAAGTTTTTGCTTTAAATTTTAATTAAGTTATGATAAAATTCATTATTAAGTCATCAATAATTTTAATTTATCATCAAACTTTTGTAAATCAATAAATCTATTCTTTTGTTATAACAATATGAAATATAATAATACTCATTATTAGGAAGAAATAGTTAAAATATATAAATTCTTATCAAGCGCGACCATTGTGAGGTAAAAGTGTAATATTTTTAAGAAACCGAATTTCTACATATGAAGATTGATCACCAAATTTTTAAAGGAGATGAGTCCAATGGTATGCTTGGACTTTGTCTAAATTCTCTTATTATTTGTACTTACACTAGTGCAATCAAGGTGTTTCGAGTATAAGGTTTTGGGACGTACTACGCTCAAAATACTTCCTGTTGTGCCGAAGACAGGATAGACCTTGATGATCGAACGGAAGTTGAAGATTGGACGGACCACGTAAATACTTCAAGCGCTCCAAGCTGTGGAAGACCGGATAGTTACATGTTTGTTGAGGACTGGACGTGCTGGCGAAAACCGAATGGGCTCTCTCCTCTTCTTTGTATCCCAGTTGTAGTATTTGTTCTCCCTTCTCGTTCTCCAAGCCGGACGGGCACCTGTCAAAGGCACTCCGACGCTCAAGTCAGTAAAGTGACCGAGCGGTTACTATAGCAAGTAGAGCATGTATTATGCAACATGGTGGGAAGTCATACCTGAGACCTTTATTTATACTGGTTGTAATGGGCTTTTACCTTTCGTGGGCCTAATGACGGCCCAATCATACCTTAATCTCCATTAGGGGCTTTAATGAGCTATTATCGTTTGTAATCTAATCATGCGGTATGTTCGGCCGGGATGGTCAGTCAGTATAAGTGATCGGCCAGGGTAATTGGCCTGGTGTTGGCCTAAGAAGAACCTTTCGGTCTTAGGAATAGCCGTTCGGTTTGGACCATATGGTCGACTAGAATGATTGGCTGGTGTTGGCCTAAGAAGAACCGTTCGGTCTTAGGAATAGTCGTTCGGTCTGGACCATGTGGTCATCCAGAATGATTGGCCTGGTGGTCGGCCTAAGGACCGTTCGGCCTATGGGGTAGGGAGGACCGTAGGGCCTAAGGACCGTTCGGCATGTGGGGCAGGGAGGACCGTACAATACACAAGGAAAATGGCACCAGTTATTTTTGCTTATAGGCACCGGTTCTAATACCGAGGCATATACAGGCGAGGTAAAAAGGGATAAGCTTAATGCCTCGGTTCTGAACCGAGTCAAAAAGGGATCGGTTTTCGCCTCGGTTCCTTCTGAACCGAGGCAGTATCTCAGACTGAAATGCCTCGGCTGGGACATTAACCGAGGCAGTAGAGTATTTTTTATTTTATTTTTTTAACCGATCGGTTTCGCCAACTTTTCCGCCTCTCGCGAGACCGATCAGTTGTGACCTACGTCCTCGTTTTCCGCCTCTCGCGAGACCTTTGTCGTGCCACCTTTACCAGACCACCACCCAACAATCGTGCCACCTTTACCGGACCACCACAGGCCACCATGCGAGGTCTTCTTCTCCAACTGGCGCAACCATCAACAACCCTCACGGACCAAAACAGCTCGAACGAATCCCCAAAAAGAAATTCCCCAAACTAAAAACCCTAGAGAGCGGCAGTGGTGCACCTAGCAGTGGCGACAGCGGCAATGGTGCAACCTAGAGAGCAATGCAGGCAGCCTAAAAAGAAATGGAGGTGGATGCTTCGTTCACGAAATGCAGGCAGCGAGATGGAAGCACCGGCGAAGGCAGCAGCAGCGACATCAATGACGCGACAACAACGAAGGTGGCAGCAATGAACGCTAGTGGCGACGACCCACGGTAACGAGATATGAGCGAGTTCTCGCGAGGGAGGAGCGAAGGAGGCGGTCCGACAACGACCACGGAGGCGGGGCGAGAACGACGAAGGAGGCGCGACGAACGCGCAGGGGGAGGCGCGAGTAGTGGGCAGTGGTNTATATTTCTAACATTATTCTTTAAGCATATTATGATATATATTTTCAACAAATTTAAAATGTTGAAGAGATTTAAGCTCAAGAAGACCTACTCCCTATCTAATAAAGTGAATCAAAATTTCTTGGTGATATTATAGAAAAAAAAAATACTTGAATTATTGATTAGAGAAGTAATGAAAATATTATTTTGCTATAAATTAAATGCTTTGAAGAAAAAAAAAAAAACAAGACATTCTACAATGTCAACCTATATTTTTTGTCTTCTTATTTCAAAGTTCGAAAAAACGAATGAAAAAGAATACATAAATTATTGATTAGAGAATCTATTGAGATAATACCTTAATGTAATAACACCCGTAAAAGCTGTGGAAAAAATATTTTTACCCTTCTAGAATTAATGAAATTTGGTGGGTTGATTAGTAATTAACATATCATCAAAGTAATAATTTGTAGAATTTTTTCATTGATTTTTATTTTATTTTATTTATGTGTATAACATCAACTTCTCCAGCTTAAAAGTACGTTAAAAGGCATATTAGAAAAATAAATTATTAGAACTCCTCTATGAACACTTCTAGAAAAGAATAAATAAGAAACCCATAATTATATTGACTTAACTTTAAAATACATTATACTAACTTCTTCAAAATATAATCTTTATTTGGTACATGATTTTAACTTATAACAGAAACTGGTTTAATTTTCATTTCTGATAGTAATTAATGCAATCATAGTGTATTAATATAACGTTGACACAGATATTTAAGTAACTAAGTACACTTTGGATAATTTTTTTCTTCTTTCAAGATACTAATACAATTTACCGTAGACAGCTCTTCCTACACCTCCATCACATAAACTTTTTCCCATTTTTTTTTTATATTTTATACAATTCGAAACTTGTTTTTTTATTTTTAAATTGTATAATTCAAAAATTAAAAGTAATTTTCAGATTACTGAAAGTTGAAAATTAAAACTTTCAGAATTTCAAAAGCCAAAAACTTCTTAATTGTACAATTCGAAAATTATTTTAAAAAATATTTCTAAATTTTGTAATTTAAAAAAAATAAAATATATAATTTAAAAATTAGAAAATAACTTTCGAATCATATAATTAAAAAAGATAAAATGAAAAAAAAATGAAGAAATGCATAAGTGTAAGAATTGGGTGGATGATAACATGGGCCCAGTGGGACATGCCACGAACATAAAATAGAGGCCGAGATATAGAGTGTAGTTCCCTCATTACCACACCTTTCTCCCTCCACCTCCCCAATTTATTTTAATTCCAATTATATCCTCAGATTAAAATTTTTTACTTTTACTATTTTAATTTATTTCAAACCTAGTTCTCCTACTTTACTCTTGTACTCAATCTTTTCATCTCTCATTTTCGTTTAATAATNTTAAATTGATAAAACAATTTATGCATAAAATTTTTTTATTAATATTGAATTTTATGCCTCAAATCAATATCAAAACACTAAACAATATATCTTTAATTTTAAGAATTCACACCACTGTTTAATAAGTTTTAATGTTTTAAAGACAAGTCTAAACTTATTAATAAAAGTATTTGTCATGTCATACATCTTTTTATTAAAAAGTTGCATTAAGCATTAAGTTTAATGTTTAAAATAACCAATTGATGAACTTTATGTATAGATGTTTTATGTATAGATGCACAATCAATTATCGTGTCCGTTAATCATATATTTACAAATGTTCACTCAATAAATTATCATGTACTAAAAACCGAAAATAGAAAAAAAAAGTAAAAAATGAATATATTGAATAACATAAATAATAATTAACTCCGTGAATAAAGGAATTAGTTATTCTTACACATTTTAAAATCTAAAAAAAAATAATGATAAATAATTTTAACTTCCAGTGTCTCTATCATAGAATCTATTTTTAAATATGTAAGACCTTTTATTTATAGATTTTCATAAATATATAACTAGTTGACGAGACCTAAAATTTATACTTAATTTTATGCTTAAAATAACGAACTTTATTAATAACTAACTTTGATTATTAATAACTAATTTTTGACGACATAATATTAAGTGATTCTCACTTATCTACAAAATTATAAACAAAATATTTATTTTTTTAAATTATTAAATAAAACCTTTAACTATCTAAAAATATAATAATCAAAATACTAATAAATGGTAATCTTTTTCTAAATTTATCTATAAAATCTTAAAAATCTAAACAAATAATAATAAAATTATCAATAAAAAATTTATAAAAATAATAAATTCTTAATTATTTAAAAAATAATAATAAAAATATCAATAAAATATAAAAAAATAAAAGCATAATAATATCAATTATCAAATAGTCAAATTACACTAATCCTACCATATTATCACTCCTAATCTAATTTGATGACTTAAATTTAAGAGAGTAAAAAAAGCTCGAGAAACTGTAACGATGTTACATGCTAATTTCCTTTAACATGGTCTACAAAGAGAGGTAAAAAAACATTACATTTCTCAAACTTTGGAAACTGAAAAATTAAATTAAAAAATATCCAAAGCTAACCAAAAAATTAGTTTAGCCTTATATTTTAAAAAAAAAATCTTAATTTTCTAATTCGATCGTATCATGTCTAAACAATAGTAGGGATAATTAAGAATTAAAAGAGTAAAATAATGAAAGAAAATGAAAGATTAAAAGTATATATTATGTAGAATATTGAGAAGAAAAATGTTAAAGATGGAAGTAAGTGAAATGATGAAGAAAGAGGGAAAGAGGGAGCAGAGATCACATGCAGAGTAAGATGAAGCTGACATTACATGACACCTTCATAATTCTCTTCTCTTCTGTTCTTATCTCAATCACTCTCTTCATGCACTGCATTTCTCTACTATTCATCGCTAAATGCCAAAAAAATACCACATTTCTTACTAATCACTTTTTAATTTTTTTTATTTTTTTAAAAACGGCTTTAAAAGATAAAACGGTAATAGAAATTTCATCTTTCAAAGTTCACAATGTATAATATATAATCACTTGAGTAAATATTTTGATTTAGGAAGTTTAGTGTAAATTTAATTAGAATTCACAGTTATATAATTATGAAGTATTATAGATCATATAATTATGAAATCTGAGAAGTTATATAATAAATTTTATATTTATAAAAAAATAATTCATTTCATTGTTCTCCAATTGTTTTGTTAGAATAATTCAAACAGTAATTCATATTAGTTCTCTCTTTCTCGAGTTTTAAAAACAAAATCATTAGAAAAATTTCATATCAATATATTATTAACAAATAATGTAACACACTAAAATTAATGTCACCTTCTATCCATAACATTTTTAAACAATGAATTTCTTTTTCTTTCTGTTATGTATTGATAATATTTTTTTACTTTTGACTCAAATGTATACTTTGATTTTCAAAAACATTTATATATATATATATATATATATATATATATATATATATATATATATATATAAGGTGATTAAAATCAAATAGAATGAAATTTATATTTAAATCATATTTTTATTCATATTGTGATATGGTCTTATCGAAAAATTATTGAAACAAACTTTAAGAACTAAATACTCTCACGATATCGATATATCTGTCATCTTATATCTTTATTTATGGACCGATAAATTGATTAACTAAATTTTGTATTCTGTTTATTACCACGAAATAATTAAAATATTTTTCACATATTTTTCTACAATCATTTAAAGATTTATCTCGTTAAAAACATTTTATCGGATATGTTTG